>JAQFVV010009379.1:0-13639 GCA_028023455.1 Epiperipatus broadwayi | reverse complement strand
TCATGCACGAGAATATTGTAGTAAAAATTATACTAAAAAAAAATCATTCATTATTGAGTCATCCTTAGTTTAATGACTGCCTAACCAAAATTATTAATATACCTTCATTAAAAGATTTGTGTTAAAGTTGTGAGGGCTGCACATTTGACATCTAGTTTGTTATATATATATATATATATATATATATATATATATATATATATATATATATATATATATATATATATATATATATATATATATATATAATGGTAATATTTGTACATTCATGCAACAAAATCCAGAGTCCTGGCAAATTATATCAAGGCTGACCTAGATGAGGATTGAGACCTCGAATCTGTCCACACCTCATCTCTTCCAACAACACTCCATGACTTACTACACTATGAATGACACATATGAGGCTACACTCAGAATTTCGTAGTTTGCGTGCTGGCAGTAGCAAAGGGTGGAGCAAGAGACTCAGGGAATATTAACTAAATTACTAATATTTTAAATTCACACACCTCTATGGCTGGCTAGATAATGCATACAATAATAGCTAATACTATATTAAAATGAACTTAACTAAGATTTGGGCTTGGATTACGAATGAAAATCAACACAGTGGTTGTAGTTTAATATATTTTAATTAATAAATATAAATCAAATAAATGAGAGTGCCTTGGTGATGAGCAATTTTCAGAAGATAATCTCATCTGATGCACTATATTAATAGTTTACTATTTTAATAATCTATGGATTCTAATTAATCATGCCTTAATTCTACTATGTCCTACCCATTAGATTTGTGATGGTTAAGTCAGTGCAAGAATAATTATTTATTATTTCAACATTTAATAAAGTCTTTTAACAAATACTTAATGAGCTACAACTGGCTCTCTGTGCAGATTATATACATACAAATAAGATTACAAGTTCAGATCAAAGCTAAAATATTAAATAATGGAGGATGAATTGGAGCTTTGTAGTATGATTTCTATGGCATATATATATATATATTGTACATATACATATAGTATTCAATTATATAAAAAAAAAAAAAAAATTTTTATTCTTTTATACATACAGAGATTTATATATATAGACTTATTATTATGAATAAGCAGTTCTTCTTTTTGTGATTTATTATATAATATTTTTTATTATTATTAAATAATATGTGTTAAAATTATTTAACATTCATTTTGTTAAAATAGAGTAAATCAGAAAAGTGTGAAATAAGGCAATCAAGATTGTTAGATTAAAAAAAAAAAAAGGGAAAAATTGTACACGTGTGAAACAATGAATAGATCTGTACAAACACAAAGATGCTTTTACACTTATTTCTGATTGCTATAGATGGCCAGCTTTGTTTGTTATCTGTACCTTAAAATTATTTTACAAAAGAGGTGCTTTAATGTAGATAATCATAGCATTCAATTTTAAATCTTTTTTGATAGTGACCGACCTCAAACTTGTGAAGCTTTGATTTTTTTAGATAAAGATTTCCAGATGTTTTTCGCGATATAAACGATTAAAACAATTTTTTTTTTGAGAGGAGAGGCAGTCAGTCTAAATTTTTTTTAGAGAGATGGCAGTTAATCATTAATTTTTTTAAAGAGATGATCAGTTAGTCATAAATTTTTTAGAGAGAGATGATCAGTTAAATTATGACTATTATTTTAAGACTCAACTCAGTTGGTCCTCCCTTGTTATAATTCTTAAGCAGAAATGTAAGCTCGAATCTTTTTTTTTAAAAAAGAGAGTGAACGTTTTAATTCTTTTTTTCTCACTCTTTGAAAGTTGAAAAAAAAAAAAAAAAAGAGCAAATGAAATGTGCGTTTATATAAAGCAATTTTCAAGCAATATTAAAGAATAGGAGAGAAATGGAACAAGATTGAATTTATTATAAGCTAGTAATAATTATAAAAATGATATTAACATATTTGGTTGTGCATAAGAATATGCCTTTGCATTGCTAAACCATTTTTTCTGCTTCCTGATTAATACAGAAGAGTCAAAATCGCTGATCTGTCTATGAAATCATGTATCCAGTTATAACCAACAAAATTATAAATTTTGAAGCCCACCACGCAAGCTATATGGAATGCTTTGTTCTTAGTTCATGTCTTATTAAAAGCTCACTGCCTTCAAACCAATGGAGAAGGGGAAATAGGAGGAAAAGAAAATTTAAAACAGCTATGTAGAACCAAGTTTGAAGCCATAAATCAAATTTTTGTTGATTTTCCTCAATCATCTAAAGTGTCAACAGCAATTATTTTTTTAAAGAAGAGAAACAAGCAAATCCACCGGTACCTACTTATTCAAAGTACTTATAATAACTTTTTTTTTCTTTTAAATGGTAGAAGGAAGCCAATCAACAGTGAATAATAAGGAAATTGAAGAAACAAGCAAAGTCAATTGATTCCGCATTATCTTAAAAGTATCTGCAATAACTTTCTTTTTTTTTTGTTTTTGTTGGTGAGCAAAGAAAAGCAGTCTAAAATTCAAATTCAGGACATTAATAAGAAGTAAAAAGTAGACGGGTAAATATGAACTTTCTTTAACCGGTTTTATTCTTTTACTTATTAAAAGTAAACCTTAACTTACTGGTCAAAGCAATTTTCTTTTTTTTGATACAGAAACATTAAAGACTTGTTTATCTATAGTTATTTGCAATATCTCACAACATAGCACAAACATAATTTAAATCTTTAAACTTAAATTTTTCATTATTTTTTATGATATATTGTAATGTTGAAATTTTTTTTTTTAATTGTTCTTCAGTTGTTAATGATGATGAGCAACCTATAGATATATGCATTTATAATGTTTTTTTATTTTTATTTTATCTTGTTGCATATTAAAAAATTAATATATGTATTTTATTTTCTTTCGCTATAAGGTTGCAAAAGAAAAAGATATTTTTATATATGTAATTTTTGGGTATACATTTAAACATATATGTTAACATTACCGAATGCGTGAATGTGTAACTGTTTATCCAAACACATCAAAGAATAGGTTATATATGATTAGTTTAAAATGGTAAATTAAAAAGTAGGGCATTACATTTGAATGGAAATGAAATGACATATACAAGTATCACCTGAAATATATTTTATGATATGATAAGTAAGAAAAGTCTTAAATAAGCATTTATAGAATATGTAATTTTTTTTAATATTGAGTTAAAACAGCTTATTTTGAGATATCAAGAAAAGTGACAAACCTATATATTAAGTTTATTTGCTTATACTTATGTGAATTTTTATATTAATAAGTCATTTATTTAATTGTCGATTTAACTGTAAAGAAGGAAAGAAAGAGTAGTAGTGTTAATAAAATATAATTATATATCTTAATTGGTTTCCTAGTTATTATTAAGAATATTGTGTTTTTTTGTTTTTTTTTTTCTTAATTCTATCATTTTAAATCAGCATCATTGCTCGCAGTTATTAAGTATTACCATTCATATATATTGAGCAATTACTTGCAAATATTAAGCGTCCGCAAAATAATAGGTAAACTAGAATGTTGATATTTAAGTATTTAAGGATTATGCTTGAGAATAAACAAATTTTGATAATTATAGTTCAACATAGAAAGCTAAAATTGTGTTGTGTCCATGAATTTAGATCATCCTCATCAAAGAGGGATCTCATGTTATTAGTTTAAAAAAAAAATGTTTCAAATAATACTATATAAAAGTTATGATCGCCATCAATCATCATTAATAAATTATAATCATTAAATTTAATGTTTAGCGTAATGAATATATTTTAGTAAATAGGGGTTTATATAAAGTGGAATATTATGCAAAGAGATTCATGATGATCAATCATCACCATTAGTATTATTAAATCCCAGTATGAAATAGGATAATTTTAATAGATGCCTATAAGTTTATAAAGATGAATTTATTGTTGTGAGTTTATTGATAAGCCATGGCTGGTATCATCATCACTATTATAATCATTATTATGACATCACTATTATAATCATTATTATGATATCACTATTATTATCATTATTATGATATTATTATCATCATCATCATTATTACCTTTATTGTGATAAATAATCTAGTTAAATGGCCATCAATATCAATAATGGTCTTCACATGCTTGTTTGGAAGCCATTAATAGGATTATACATGTCTGTTCATCAATATACGTTAATGAGCTAGCAATGTCTATAAGAATCTTTGATCTATGGTATAAACTTTGGTAATATTGGGATCGTGTAATTTTATCAATATAGATAAATGTAAGAATGTCATTTTTGTTCAATAGTCATCCAAGTCATGTGTAATAAATATGTACTGAATGAGTTTGAACTCAAGTACACTATAAATAGATACTTATCTAGATTGAAAACAATCTAGTGGCGCTCATGGGAAAACACATGTACTTAGCTAAACTGAATAGAGAGTGATATCATCCCTTTCCAACTTCATAATATTAGTTTTATAAAATATATTTTTTATAAGTTGTCATGAATAGCACCAGTGTGTGCATATGACCATGAATGGTCTTATATATTTGGAAAGAAGGATAGAAGGATTCTTTGTTAGAAGAATCTAGTATTGGAGATAAGCATAAGGCACTCCAGGAATCTCACAGTGGTTACTTTTATTCAGTTGCTATGTTTAATATTATTTTTATTAGATGACAATGTCCAGTATGTTTTACTGTTTAAATGACTGCCCCAATATATAAATAAATACCAAGAATCTTTAATGCTGATATTTTCTTTGTCTATGCTATGATGAATTGAAATAGCTACAAATTATAATTACAAATACATATTTATATTAACTGATAAATAATTGTTATAAATGGCAATTTATAAATAATTGTTACAAGTGGCAATTGATTTATTTAAATTGTTACAATATATATATATATATATATATATATATATATATATATATTGTATACAATTTATATCTCAATACTATATATATATATATATATAGTATTGAGAAAAGATTGAAGGAGCATAAATTGTTATATAAGTGTGTAAAAAGTAAAAATAATGGTGATTTAATATCTCCATCAGTTTTCTTTGATCATGAAAAAACATGTAAATATAAATTTAAATTTGATTTTGGAAATGTGAAAATTCTTCATGAAAAGAGAAACCATAGTAAAAAAAAAATTAAAGAGGCAATTTTTATAAACAGGAATAAAATGCAGTTAATAAATCGACAAGCTGCTAACATTAAAATACAAGATTCATGGAATTTGAATTGATGATGTTTGCTTCTGCTTTTGTTTTTGAATTTAATGGCAGTTGAGGCAGGTTTAAGAAATTAACCAAAAGTACTTCTGCAGATTTAAGGATTGTTTGTAATAGTTTGTAAACCATTAAATTTATTATTTCAATTATATTACAATTTTGTTTTTAATTAACGGACATTTTATTTATTTTATATATATATATATATATATTGCTAGAGAGATGTGCATCTCAAATGTGTAGTTAATCAGGAGATTCATTACCATGTAATCTGTTCCCTTTGACTGTAAAACTCACTGTGAATAAAGTGAACATTTAGTTTCGTGATCAGAGCAGCTTATAAAAAAACAATCTGGACTGTCATGTTCCAGTTCTAAAAAAATGAGATGTCTGAACTAAGAGTAATGGGGTGGTCATTACAACTAGAAGCCCATTCAATAAAACATACAGCAAGGCATATATGCATGTATGTGCTTTCTAAAGACACATTCACTACGCTAAACATAATATTAATTATTAACTTAAAAGTATGCAAAATTCTATAGTTTCATTCTGTAAAACTACCATATGCCAGTTCATTAATTAGCATTCTTAAAACACGCTAAAAAGGAATACTTAATAGTAATGTAATTTTATTATCCAAATTTTCATAGCTTATAATATAACTAAAGAGTGTCAAAGCATATCTAGGACTTAAGTAATACATATAATATGCTTTAACTCATTCTTGCATTTATTAACTAATTATTTATTGACTTGCAAACCTAATTATAATAACAACAACAATAATAAGCTAAATATAGTAGCTTAATGGAATATTTAGGTTTTCAGAGCAGAGATTTGAATGTGTGTGCTAAAGAGCAACATTACTTATTTTTGGAGAGAGCATCTGATCATCTCTCCCCTCAAACTTTATTCATAAAATCAATCTCTGTTCTGAACTGAGCATAGCATAATTATAAAAGTACATATATAAAATAAATAAGGAAGGCATAACCACAGATTAAAAGATAAAATAATAACTGCATAAGTTTTTATTAAGAAGTATTTAGAATTTATATTTAAAAAGAAATAGGCAAGTTTACAGATATTAATTTTTAACTAAAATTTAAATCATAGGTTACAGATTCAATAAGTCTTTTTAAAAGTCAATTTATAATTTTACATGTTAAATTTTAACCTTTAGTTTATGAAACAATATTTCAATTTAATTTTAAAAGTTTGTACACAATTATTTTTAGCTAGCTTATAAATTTTAGAGATTCATTTTTAAAGTCTTTAGAATTAATTTTAAAGATCTCTGGAAAATTGTTACCACATCTTCTCCATTGAGGCTCCTGTAGTTGATCATCATCATCTTCAGTTGGGCTTGTGTGATGTCTTCTTAGCAGGATGTGGGGCTTGAACTCTGACTTCATCATTAACCATCTCCCAAAAAGGGAGAGAGGCAGTGGTTGTTCTACTCAGAAAATTGCATGGTAAAAATTAACAAGTGAACCTCCCTTAGCAAAACTTAAAGTTATTTATACCAGAAAAATCTGTAATTTGAGCGACTTGTTTATAACATTTTACAAAGTTTCCCCAATAATTAAAAGGCATAAAAAATGAAATCTTTGGTCATTTCTGGTGAGAACAATAATGGTCAAATAGGTCACTTTTTGATCTTAGTTTTTTTAATTTTAAAAGACATTAAAATTTTGGCTATAAGTTTAATTAATTACTTGCAGATAGTTTTCTAAGAATTACAAATTTTTATAATAACAGATAACCTTTTTTAAAAAGAGTTTTAAATTCATAAACATTTTAGTAGATATGTGTGTATGACCACTCTGAAATTGAATTTTACAGAGGAAAACCTTTAAATAAAGAATATTTAACTAAAAATAATGAAAATTTAAATTAATTTTAGAGTTGTAATGCTTTTAAATCTATTGCATTATAGCTTCTTTCACATATATATGTAGGTAACTACTCACATATAACAATGTTAATGCACTTAATTTAAATTATATCATTTTAATAAATTTTAAATTTAAAAATGCATATGTATTATACACATACCAACATTAATATAGGTATCGGATGTGTGCACTTATGCAAATACATGCACATACACTTAAATATACACTATTTCATATAAAAATAAATTATTAGAAGCTTATATTATATACATGGACTGGGATGGGTATGAACTAAGAAAAAGGATACTACTATGGAACATAGTAGATGAAACAGAATGATAGACAAAGAATATATATATATATATATATATATAAATATATATATATATATATATATATATATATATATATATATATATATATATATATATATATATACACTGAACAATGACAAAGATATGTGTAAGAGATTATGATCTGGGTCAACTTATGAGAGTTAGTTCAGCATGAAATGTGCATTTTGGGGGTAATATACATTTCCTATATGTCTTGGGTCATATGTTTATGATTACATCCATTCACAAGTTACCTTCCATGACATTGATGTAATGAATCCTATATTACAGAAATATTATTCATTATTGCACAATCTCATTGTCTATTGAATGACTAATAAAAAATTATTAAGAGATGAAGTATGCTAAATGGAATTAATTAAACTGAGTATACTTTAAATGTATGTGTAGCATAACCAAAAGAATGACCATAATTATGATGTACATATGTTAAAAGTATACTTGGTTTAATTAATTTCAATCAACCTTTAAACAATCCCAATATAGATTACAATCAAGAATTTCAAACTGTTGTCAAGGCAACTCCTTTAAGCAATAGAGGTGGAATCCCTATATGATGGAGTCCCAACTCCATATATATATATATATATATATATATATATATATATATATATATAATATTTTCCTTCAAGATAAACTTCCAAGACCCAAGCTATATATAACATAAAATATCAGCATTTTGATGTTGGTATATGCAACATATTATATATTATTCATCCTATTTTACAGTGGGAGAGTGGAAATTTTTCACAACATCATCACATCTAAAATAACAAACAATCATAGTAGTTGCAACAAACAACCACTAATAGTCATCTTTGTGACTAAATATAAAAGTCATACTAAATAATATTAGTCTACTCATCATCAAGCCAAAGTCAAATTTAGATCATAATATTATATAAAAAACAATCAACATTTATTTTTTTCATACATGGGCATTCAAAATCGCAAGTGAAAATATCTTGGGATCATCATATCATCACTGTTCATTATTAATGCTTAGACACGTCTGGTATTATGAGTGTACTGTCATCAAAACAAGTTATTATAAATAAACTGCAGTGTGTAATCTATAAAAATAAACTTCATTCTCTTAGTGCTGTCTAAATAAGTAAACAATAATTATATATATATATACCCACAAATAATTCAAACGCTATTAGATTCAGAGCTAGGTTGAGGTTGCAAAAATGTTTTAGGATTATTAATGACCAAGAGCAGACATATATTTTATAATAATATTAAATAACTTCACTGTACAAACTTAAAGCAATGATTAACAATTTTATTTCTTTTTCTTCTTCTTCATAGTAGTAGTAGTAGTAGTAGTAGTAGTAGTAGTAGTAGTAGTAGTAGTAGTAGTAGTAGTAGTAGTAGTAGTAGTAGTAGTAGTAGTAGTAGTAGTAGTAGTAGTAGTAGCAGTAGTATCAGTAGTAGCAGTAGCAGTAGTAGTAGTAACAGGAGCAGTAGTAATAGTAGTAGTAGTAGCAGTAAAATTAAAGGTCTAATGTATTTCTATATTACAAACATATTAGAATTCTGATATTGACTTACAGATATTATATATTATTATCTTCATAAATTAATAAATATAACTATTTATGCCATATAAGTAAAATTTTAGTTCATAGAGATACAATAAATTGTAAGTAATTTTAAATAAAAACATATGTAAGCAAGCACATGCTTGTTTTGCAAAAAAAAATCAATTATTACCTGTTATTTTCATAATTCTAGAAGAAATCTATAAATAATTAAATATTATATGTACATTTTAATACTTGCAAAAGTTAAGTGATTCTTTTAATATAGAAATAAAATCTTTCAGTTATTAATTCTTAATTTACTTTCAAAATATGAAGAAAGAAATTATTCTTTTAAATTGATATGATAGATTAATTAAGAGAAAACATCTACATGCATTATATTTCTGATAATAAGACTACAAAACTCTCCTTACATAAATACCACCAAGTGTAGGCCTTTATAATCAATGCTTGCACTAGTGGCACTGTTGTATGGACAGTGTGGTGCTCTTATTAAAAGTATGTGTAAGCATATGAAATAGAGATCATGTGATGTTTTTATAGCATTATATTTCTGTAGTATAATTATTACTACACCACTCCTTAGACTAGTTTTTATCTGTTTTTAACATCTTGTGGAAGGATATAGTCACTTATGACCAAAGTCATGTGAAAAAGTTGTATGATCCCCACATGCCTAAGTTTATGATTACATCCCTCCACAAAGTGCTACAAGTATATAAAACCTAGTCTCTACCTTGGTGAAAATTATACTACAAGAATATTATCCATTAAGTAGATAATTTCTAGACTAATATATGATTGATAAAAATGATTAACATCTACATGTATATTTATAATAAAAATATTTTAATTATTAATTTTACAACATAATTCAGATTATATTTGCTTTCACAATGCAGTATAATTTTAGCCTTTTAATGTTTATGCATAAAGAAAAAAATCCAACTATAAACTCATTTCAGTTTTTTTTTTTTAAAAAAAAACAACAATTAACTTTTAGTTAACATATTAATGCAGTCAAAACTATCCATACAGTAGTTCCACTCAGCGCAAGCCAGAGTAATCAATGGATTCCAAAAAGCTTGTGCTTAAAATCCCTATCTAGTGCCTATTCATCCAATATTCCCAGACTAGTTTCTAATTTGTGATTTTCATTAGTCAGGAGCTTTGAATCTGAGAGCACTGCACCTAGATATTAGAATCTAATGCAACCCTCCAGCAGCCATTTTTATCTTAACTAGAAAACTATCAGTCTAAAATTGAAAACATAATAATATTTTCAATCCAATATTATTAGCTTATATAGTCATATAGGTCTGAACTCAGTTCAGTACCCATACATTTTGGTGTCTTTGGTTCTTTAATAACCATAGCCACCAATATCCTATTAGGCAGGATTGGTGTTAAACTATGGATTGCCATTTTTATGCTTCCACATACTGATATTAAAACATGAAAACTCTCCATGCAGTAGTGCCATTGAGTACAAGCCAGAGTAATCAATGGATGCCAGAAGGCTCGTGCATAAAATCCCTATCTATTTCCTACTCATTTAATATCCCCAGACTAGTTTCTACCTTGTGGTTTTCATCAGTGAGGAGTCATAGATCTGAGATCTCTGCAACTAGATCTTAGGATCGTATGCAACCCTCTAGCAGCCAACTTTTATTTATACTTAACTACAAAGCTATGAGTCTAAAATTAAAAACACAATAATATTTTTAATCCAAGCTCATTAACTTATATAGTCATATAGGTCTGAACTCAGTTCAGTACCCATACATTTTGCTGCCTTTGGTTCTTTAATATCCATTACCACCACTATCCTAGTAGGCAGGATTGGCGTTAAACTACTCAACATCACATGATTACCATTTCTTATGCTTCCTCAGAACTGTCATTAAAGCAAGCAACACTCTCCATACAGTAGTGCCATTCAGTGCAAGCCAGAGTAATCAATGGAGGCCAGAAGGCTTGTGCATAAAATCCTTATCTAACATCTACTCATTCAATATCTCAGACTAGTTTCTACCTTGTGGCTTTCATCATTGAGCAGCCATGGATCTGAGATCATTGCACCTAGATCTTAGAATCTACTGCAACCCTCCAGCAGCTGCCTTTTATCTCTACTTAACTATAAAACTAGGAGTCTAAAATTGAAAACAATAATATTTTCCATTTCCAGCTCATTAGCTTATATAATCATATAGGTCTTTTCCTTTTTAATACCCAAGCTCTGTTTGATTAATATAAAAACAATAAAATAATTTGATTGATTAAGATTTATGCTCCTGCCATAAATATTGAAAACAATTTATTTTATATACAAAGAGGACCAATGAGAAAGTTATTTAAAATTTTCTTATTAGTTCCTGTATTGAGATGGAAGTGTGTATTATTTATTGTAGCAGCATTTAAAACGATTGTGCTTAACGTTATATATATATATTGATACAAAGATTTTCACGGGTTGCATATATAAAAGACATATTTTGCGGGTTCATCCATGTTAAAAAATTTAAATATTGATATACCGACATTTCGAGTCATCCACTGGGTGATAAAAGGTAGAAAGACGGTTGTAGAGGCGCTACAATCACTGATTTGAAAAAAAAAACGTTAAAGTTCCACCAATAGCAGAAATGTTAAATTAAGAATGTTTTTTAAAAAAATCTTTACAAATAGGAGGAAGTTTGCTTGTATCATCTCGCTTATTGATACAATCTGGCCTTTTAAGTATCTCAATGGCTTCTCTAATTTTGCACTGGTAGAGATTATCACATCTGGATATGATCATAGTACTAGAAAAATCAATTTTATGACCTCAATCTATAGTATGAGATCGGAAGAGCACTGAAGATGATGAGTGTTGTTTAACTGCATTAGCATGCTCATCTCTCCTAACACTAATGCGATGAGCCGTCTTTTAATAAATCCATCATCTCCAAAAACATATAGATTTCTATATACTTGAACATATCACATATATAGTTTAATATTTGCATTTGCTTAATTCGTGTCATTATTAAATTTTTTAAAAATATTTCAGAATTATTTATTAGTAGTATAAAAACATATAATATTAATAATGATGATGATGATGATGATGATGATGATAATAATAATAATAATAATAATAATCACAACAAAAGCAGCAATGGTAAAGTTTAAATAAGCAATACAGCTATTTAAAATAGTAATCCAGTTGTATTGCATCCATATTTTTTCTTTCAATATTTAGGTTTTAAAAATTGTGTTAAACATTCAAGATTCCTTAAGATCAACCATCAAAAATATTGACTGGATGGACAAAGCAACTAAAAAGATAGTTTTGAAAAAAGGTTAGAATAGAATTTAAGATAACTATTATATTACATTTTATCAAATCCCCTTTTTTTTTCAAAATTTTATAAATCATGTTTAATTAAAATAAAATGTTACGGGGGGAAAAACATTTTACAATAAGTATATATATATATACAATTTTTCTTCTCTTGAAAGTGATCTGAAATCGCAGGCAATTAAGTAAAATCTCATAATTAAATTGCAACCTAGATTCACTAATATAACTATTTTTAGAACTTTATCTTCATTAATCAACTTCTACTTTGGCTGATTTTATAATCTTTAATAATAGGAAGCGACAATTTAATTTAATAGATCATGGTTTAATAGGATATATAAATTTCACATATCCATCTTGCCTTCAAAAAATGCTCAACTAATCAAGATATCCAAGAATCTATAAAGAGAAACTATGTTGTTTAGTGGTCTTAAATTCAGAGATAAAAGCTATTGATAAATGGAGGTAAGCATTCTATCCATGTTAATTTGCTATATGAATATTTATTTAGTAATAACAATTTAGAATAAAACTTAGCATAACTATTATACTATGCGTTATGAAATATATATATTTCAAGATTTTATTTGGTAAAAGCCTGAAATCTGGGCAAAGCCGCTTGGAGCATTGATGCTAGACAAAATCAATGAAATATAACGTTACTGGGCCCCCATAACTTTTTTTCTTTTTTTATACAACAAGGTTTTTTTTTTCTAATATTGATTAAACGAATAATTTTTATTTCATTTACAACATGATTCCTTTATTTTTAAAAAAAAATTGATATTCATTTTCGTTAATTTTTGTGGGTTTTTTGTTGGAACCTGATATTTTTTCAACAAATTTTGCTAATTGTATTTTTTTTTCTTTTTATCATTTGAAAACTTCAGACTGTTTCATGCCGTCAAAAAAATTTGTTTGAATCCCACTGCCAAAAAAATAGAATACAATTATTTGTGACTTGTTTAGAACTTAATTCTACCTTTCTTTTATTTTTTTTTGTCTTGACTAAATGCGGTTTTTCTTCTTATTATTATTAATTTTCCTTTTTTTTTAAACACAACTTGTTATCACTTTGATTTAGATTATGTTTGAATTAGCCTTTTTTTTTTTTTGGCTACTACAAGAAACAGCTTTTTGAGCAGAGGAGGTGGGGGGGGGGGATTCGTACTGTTTATTATTAACAAAAAGGCAACAACAAAAATAGTCAATTATTTTAACAGCGCTGAAAAAAAAGAATCAACTTTGGGACTTGTTTTG
>JAQFVV010009378.1:0-13651 GCA_028023455.1 Epiperipatus broadwayi | reverse complement strand
TGAAGCAATGGATCTGAAGTCCAATCCATTGCTTTACATCTTCCTATAAACTTGATTAATATTGTAAACCTAAATTAAGTTTATAGTCCAATATCAGCAGGAGTTTTGCATTACAGCTAAAATTAATTACGTTTTATTAAATTTGTATTTGCTTGTAAATATTTTCTTTTAAATAAATTCCATTGTAACATTAAATTGCTGTTAAAAATATTACTTGTGAAAACCGTTTAGTCAAACATATATATACGTCAAGCATATATATATATATGAGTTAATGCAAAATTCTGCTGAAATAAAATGCTTATTGTATTAAAAGAAATAAGAATGTATTTTACTTTTAAATCTTGTTCAAATATTTAGTATGATTTGATTTTGAGATAAGCCCACCAACATTTTCTAAAAGAATGTATATTTTTAATTAGTTAAGCCCATTCAAGTCAAATTAAAGATGGCCTTCTCTTTCTTTTGTTAATTAATAAAATCCCAAAGTTTAAAGAAAGAAATTTAGAGTAAAAAAGTAAAAGTTATTTTTAGAAGGTGTTACTTTGAAACAAAGGAGCATGGGGAGGCTTATCAAGATCTCAGATCATACAAACAATAGAAGGTAGCTGACAGAGAGGGTATAAATAAAAGGGAGAACAAAAGATTAGGCAATCAGAGTTTCCTTTTGGAACAGGTCAATCAGAGTTTCCTTTTGGAACAAGTCAATCAGAGTTTCCTTTTGGAACAAGTCAATCAGAGTTTCCTTTTGGAAAAAGATCAGTCATTCAGATTTTCCTTTTGGAAAAGATCAGTCATTCAGATTTTCCTTTTGGAAAAGATTATTCATTCAGAGTATTCTTGCGGGCTGTCAGATTGCTCCGTGGAGAACTTTAGAAATTTTGCTGTTGCCTGTTGTGATTTTATTATATGAATTTGATGGAGTCTACCATGCTTGGCTAGGCAAATAAATGGGTTCCTCAATACCAGAAAAATGCCGTAGTATTTACTCAATCGTCATCTGAACTCTGTGCCGTGTCTGGAGGACTTTTTGTGAAACCATGCTACCGATTTCCACTTTCCTTGTCCGGACAAACACATCTCGTCAGACGGATCAAGCTACGCCCGTCGATGGAACATGACCAAGGAACAAGGACGGTAATCATATCTCTCCTCATGAACTATTTATTATGCTACCCTTGAAACGGTTACACCTGTTTCACCTATTATCTTTGATAATAGTATATATTTGTTGTATTCAGATGGCGTGTATTTCTTAAATTTTAAAAACTTTGCTTATAATATTGCGAGTATGTGCGTATATAATCGTCCCATTAATATAAAATTACAATCTCAAATATTTATATACGAGCCTATAGTTAAAACTGAATAAACATAACTATAATTAAAATTTATCTATATCATAGCATAATAAGTTTAAATTTATAATATTACTTATTTTTCAAAATTCTTTCTAAATAATTATTTAAGTCAGTATTCATTTTGACTAATTCCAAGTTTTCAATTCTTTTGTTTGCTTAAAATTACAAGCAGAAAGTTTTATCAGTTTTATCACTTCGTTCTAAAAATAAATCTTTAGCCAAAATTTGACCTATTTAAAAATTATAACCAAGACCAATTATAATATTCAGTCAGGCATAAATCTATACAAAATCTATACAAATTGCCTGTGACCATTCTCTTAAAAATATATATCTTTTAAAACTGACGTCAATTAAAACAATAGAGCCTTTCTATGTCCAGATTTAGATATACTTAATATTTTACTAACTGGATATTTGGTTAAAGGCTAGTTTGAACTAGTCATCTTGTGATGTGGCATGACTCAGAAGTAGGAGGTTACCTGTCAAAAATATAATATAAAAAGGGTCCAAAATAAGCATAAAAAAAAATAACTCTCTAACCTAGCCTCTTCCATCATCTATCATCATCCGTGTAAATTTTTTTCTGTTGCTGAGAAATTTGTGCTTGCTGCCAAATTTTATTTCCGAAGACCCGAGTTAACTAAGAAAACTGTTCCTGCCGTTTAGACTGCTAAATCTAAAAAAAAAACATCATCCAAGCTGCTATAAAATGACCGTTGGCTAGAAGACACAGAGACAGCCGTTTGCTCTTCCACGAGCGGCTACCGATGAAAGAAGACCTCCACCATGCCCATCACAAGAGAAGGAACCTGTATCTGAGAAACCAGATAGTTCCTGATCAGAGAAATGGAGAAAGCTGCCACAGAGATAAATTCACGAAGTTACATCCCGACTAAAACCTAAGAGAAGCCCAGCCTGACTGAATATAAAGAGAAGCGCAATGAACAAGGCCTTAAAGACTTTCCGGTAAATCCTTTCTACAAAATATTACATTTCCTAACTAAAACGTATACTAAATGAAAGCTAGCTAAATAAATCACATAATTTATAATATTTCTAAATGTTCCACTAAAATGTTTATCGTAAAATGGCTTAAATCTTAGAACACACTCATTTCTTGCTTGATCATTAATAACTTTAAGTAGGCGTTGATCATTAATAATTTAAATAATCACACACATCTAGTTTCTATAAAACCATACTATAAATTTTTATGTCTAAATTATTATCTTATCGATCATTTTATGCAATTCTTATATTTTAAGTTCATGTTTATTGATTTATGCTGTGTTTTTATCAGAACGGAGTCTGGTGTGTTAATAAATTATTGGGGGGAAGGGAATGAGCAATTACTTTTATTATATCAATATTGCGATATAAAGAATATAGCTAAGACTCTTTTCTGAATTATATTTGTGATAGAGTGAATCGAACAAATTATTTAAAATCTTTTACTAAAGTTATTTAAAAATGTATATTTGCTTATATTATTTAAAACGCATCTTTTCTCAAATTATTTAAAATCTTTTGATAAACTTATTTAAAGATGTATATTTGCGTATATTATTTAAAACGCATCTTTTCCCAAGTTAATTGAAAATGAAAATGTTTCGCTAAAGTTATTTAAAAGGTATCTTTAGCGTCTATTATTTAAAACGCATCTTTTCTAAAGATTATATAAAATGAAAATGTTTACTAAAGTTAGTTAAAACGTATATATTGCGTATGCTATTTAAAACGCAGATTTTACCCAAGTTATTTAAGAATTATATTTGCATAAGTGATTTAAAATATGTATCTTGTCAGTTATTTGAAAAAGTATATTTCACGCAAGCTATTTAAAATATAGATTTGCATTCGTTATTTAAAACCCATTTTTCATTATTAGTAAGGTCTATTTTGATGAATTATTTAAGATGTGTAATTTATTTAAACATCAATAATTTGCGTGAGCTATTTTATAACTCACAATTTATTATTTAACAATCAGTTTGATATTAGATCTAGTTATAATAATATAACTAATATTCCCAGTTCTATAAATAGCTATGCAGAAAAACCTTAAATCAGATTCTCATTATCGCCATCATTTTATAATTTAATAATCTCGTTTATGAACTTGACCGGTGGTAGTAGCACTGAAGAAGCTAAGATTTTGGCGTAATTAATTTATAAAATATTAATCTAGCGTTGCGAATGTATTGCTAATTTGCATAAATATGCATTTCTACTTGCTATGTCTATAAGGGCCCATCTCAAGATTGTTCCACGTCCAGTCACGCCTCGAAAGTTTAGGCAACGGTGACATTTTCTTCGTATTTCATTAAGTCATGCCTCGAAAGTTTAGGCAAATGTGACAATTATTCATACTTAATGGAACCAAAGCGTTTCCAAAGGGCTCATAAGCCAATCTCCTGTTCATTGAATTAAAAGGCCTCTTCCATTATAGCAAGCAGATCGGTTAGGGAACCGTTTACTATGTAATAAACCCCATTAAGAATGCATTCGAGTCGCACTTATCTGATACTGTAGTTTCTAACGCCCTAGAATCTGACGTTCAACTGCCACCACATTTCAGTTCATTTTCCCTAGAAAGTAATTTCGGCGTTGATCCGACCTAGAATCTGAGTTAATGCGTTTATCTGTATAACAATATTATATCACGCAAATATCTATAATATGATTTTGAATATATTTATAATATAATCTTAAACTTAGTCATTATAATATTTTAAACTTAGCAACAATGATATAATCTTCAACGTATTAGTAATATCTAGCATTTATCCATCAACTCGATTACTCTAGCTAACTATAACCGATTTCAAACATATAAAACATGGCATGAATTACAACATGAAAGGTGACATAAGCTTACTAAGAGTCTATTGCTTTGTAATATCATTTTATACCCTGAGAAAACATACTCAATGCTTTGTAATAATATTGTTTTATAACTCTGAGCATGCATTCATTGCTTTGTATTATTATTTATAACCCTGAGAATCCACTCACCTGCGTGTGAGCTAGCTGTACACAACCTACTATGCTTGAGTATTTATTGTTATATTAAATTTATGAAATATAAATTTGTCTCAGTCTCATTACTTGCTCATTATCTTATGAATCACTAGTTAAGGTATATAATAGAATATGTAATAAGGGGGGAATGTCTCATGTTTTACTACTTTGCTATTGCTGGAACGCGATCAAAGAGATATCGAGTGTAACCTCAGGCATGTCATTCGCAATGGGTTGACTTGGAAGCACGAGTGAGAGGGTTGAGGTATGATCAGATGTAGGATATTACTATCCCGACTTGGTCAGCTTTTGGTTCTCTGGCTTGGACTCTCAGTCTGTTGAGCAAATGTACAAACCTGACCGTTACACCCTTTTTGTCCATACTTTTTATAATTGCTTCCTTGAATATTTATGAAATGTGTGTTTAATGATATTTATAATGTAACTATTTTTATTAGACTAGTTAGATATATGTATATGTGATCATCTATCTAGATATTTAACCCTTTTTCCTTCGCTATTCTTCATTACTCCCATGTGTAAATATTTTAATTCTATTGCGGTTAAGTTTATTAGTTAATTGTTCATATAAAAATCCCTTTCCAATTTTATTCATACTTGTAAAATTTAGTATGAGTAAGTTTCCTTTTTTTTTGTTTGCCAACTTGATCTCCTCGATAACGCTTCTTTTGTCCGCCATTAGCTTCTTACGTATGTCAGATTTAGCGATATACATCTTAAATCATTTTAAACTCTGTTTTAGTGCAAAGCAATTAGAAACTGCTTTGCGAAAGATTTTTATTATTGCACTTTATCGAGCAGATTCGAGTTGACAATATTTAATAAAACTGGGAAGGAAAGATTTAGACCGCAAGCATATTAATCTGGTTTTCATTGTCTCATTAGTTATTCATTAATTTCGGGGAATAGCGAAGGCCATTAAATTATTAATAATATTTCAAATGTCATTTATTAAAGATATTTATTTAACTAAAAAGCTTGAGTTTGCTAGTTATCTTTCAATGCTTTGTTTTACTTTTAAATGATCCAGGCACGCAAAACACATATTTCTAAGTATTTTTGCACATTTAACTATTTAGCTCCGTAGGTGGTTCTGTCCATGTCTCCCGCTGATGCTAAGCTCATGGCTCGGTAAGAAAATATCTATGTGTGTCTCAGATAGTGTTGTTCGGTTCATGATAGCTTCGAGACTAGACGAATAGGGCAGAGGTCATAGTATTCTTGGTTTAATATCTCGCATATGGGTGGCCTCGAGGTACTTTTGCCTAGTATTCGAACTGGGTTAAATCAACATACATCATCTGACTGTCACAATATGAAAATCATAGTATTATAACTTTGAGAAGCACTCGACCTTATTTTGTCAATTCAATTGGAAAGAAAAAAGCTTCTCTTCAGTTGCATATTATCACACAAGTTAATTTTTATTGAAATAAAGTATAAAACTCATATCCTTACATATAGAGTGGATTACAAACCAATAATGAGGCTTTGTCTATCTATTCAAACTTTGAATGAATACCTAATTTCTTTTTTATTTTGTTTGCATTTTAAAATCTAATTTCTGCAGACTAAAACTTTATGTCTCTATAACAACTAAATAAGAATCCAATCACAGCTTGATATACAGTTAATCATAACAGTTATTAGATATCTCAAACGAGCTATTAAAAAGAAAAATGCTTTACAAAAGTTACTTCTATTCATGGCATTTCTGTATTCATTATTAACAAATGTAACAGCATATCTGTAAAACGAAAAAAGAAATTCAGCTGCAAGATCAATTTTCTAGAACATAAACAGAACATTACCCTTTCTTTTCAACAAAATAGAAACACCTTTGTTAATACTACTACAATAAACTGTCTACACTCTGTCAAGAGAATTTTAGAATTAGAAATAAGATACATAGAAGGCTTCTGGAAACATCAGGTGAGGGAACTCATAGTAGACACTGAAGCAGGCCTGACACAAAACCCTGAGAAAAATAATCTAATCTCAAAGTTAGAAAAACACATTCAGTACAAATCCTTAAGATTTTCAAATGCCAACTGGAACACTAACATCAACAATGCTTGACAATTTCTCTCTAAAAATGCCTTAATTTGTATGACGGAGATTAAAGCAAACAGATTTGTGATCATGAACAAATATGAGTTTACACTAAAAATTCAATAGCAAAAGATACTTTAAAGTTCACTTCTATTCCCATGATAATAAAGACAAATTTGTGAGTGAAATTATATGCAGACATTACAGCAAAGCATTCAGAAAGAGAGAATGCTATCAAATATATCTATCTATAGCTATACCACCTCACATATTTGCTAAGACCAAGACCATAAGCCCTATGCCTCTTTTGGACTCATGCTAGATTTTGAAGGCTTTCATTATTTTAAATCAGCTAAAATGATAAACCAATGCCTGATTGATCAATTGAGATTTGAAAAATACACCATCAAGTTCTCTTTTGACTTTTATTTTGGACATTAAGATTTCCAACTCAATTACATTATATAAAATAGCCTCTCTGGCCATAACCAAACTTTACAGTTCTATTAATAGGGCATTATCTATCATTAAAAATGAACTAAATAAAAGAAACTACTCCCAGTCATGCATTGACTTTGTTATTGCATTTCTCTCTTGGCTTAATAACAATACCATATCTGTTTTCAATGGCTACTACTACAAAATATCTGATGATTGGTCTATAGATCTCTCTTTTAGTGGAGTCATCTCCAGTTTATATGTTAACTATTTTGAAAGGATAGTCATACCATATATTGAGTATACATCAGATTTTATACACATACAATGTGGATAATATTTTTATTACAGGTCTAGAATCAGCTATCCAAAAAATCAAAGTGAACCTTCAAAGCCAATCCACTCTAAATCTCACCGTGGAAGCACCTTGCCTCAAATACCTGGATTTAGTAATAAACTGGATGTCTTCATCTTGACTACTCTGTGCACATTAAACAGTTAAAAGTACATGGATTCATGCATAAAAACACCACACTTCAAGCCCACAAGATAGCAAGCTTTTCATCATTTCTTTTTTGCAACTGATCATTATGCAAATACAAATCTTCCCATAAAACTAACAAAAAATTATACACCAATGATCTCACATGTGCCATTTAAAAAACAAAATAAAACACTTTACAGAAAGATCAACTCTAACTGTCTCTCCAATGACAGAACAAGTTTCATCTTCCATATATTCCCACCCTCACCAAAACATTCAAGAAAATATTTTCATTTATGTACACCCTAGCTTTTTACACATTCCACCTCTAATAAACTTCTAAATAACTAAAAGGCAGACACACCCCTTGAGCAGTTTATAAAATTAAATGCCCATACACTAGTTGTAATTCTATTTATTTTGATGAATGCCAGACATCTTTGCATAAACAGTTGTCATAGTACCAATACAGATATAAGAGGGCATTTATCAAGTTGCATTACAGCTCAGTATTTTTTGAACATCAGAAATTAACTGGCCATTTGTTCACTCCATTTTCAACAGTTATTCAGTATTTTGAGAGAGACAACACAAGGTGAAAAATTAGAGAAGGATGCTACATTGTCAATTCCACCCATATTATTAATTGCAATGACTCATCATTCTGTCACTCCAGAAAGTGGACTTTCTGATACTCATCAACACTTGCTAATTTTACATAAATTTGAATTTCCACAACAATATATATATATATATTACTTCATATTTTATCCCAGTTACGAATATGAGAGTATTGTAACTCTCGAAAGTGCTCAGCCTCAATTTATTACTTTAATTGGAAAAGAAAAAAAAAACGTCTCTTCAGTTGCATATTAGGGCACAAGTTAATCTATATAATTACTACTAAATTGGTCTTTATTGGTTTTAGTTTTAATACTATTTATATTTTGCTTATGAAAATTAAACCACTTTATTTAAACCAACTAAAGACCAATTTAGGGATAATTATATAGATTAACTTACAATTTATTTTAATTATAGAATTTATAATGGTTTTAGTTTTAATTCTATTTATATTTTGCTTATGAAAATTAAAGCACTTTATTTAAACAAACTAAATTTATTTTTTAACTAAAGTACTATTTTAACATGAATAGACAATTTGTTTAATACATATACAGGAATAATTTTTGTTATAACAGTTGTAGTTATAAGTATTTACTGCTGAACAATCAAAACTAATAGCTATTTTTGGAAACTAATAAAGTAAAATATTGTATTGCATTATATAATATACATAAAAGAGTACCTTCACATTATTTTTGCAAAAATAACAATAAATTATATGTATAACCAATGATTAATAACAATAAGATGACAGTTCTCCAAAACGTACTTATAACTATTAGTAAAGTTTACTAAAAAGACATTTCAGATTAATATTTAAAGTAAGAATCATTATTTTCATTATAATGACCAAATATATTATTGATTCATATTTATAATCTCAATTTAGATGTGATATCTGACAATTATAACACTGAAAATTTATCTTTATAATACTCATATAATACATTTATTTTATGTTTCTTTACATTCTTAAACTGAAATAAACATACTATCACATAATATTTTTTATATTAACAATTGTTTCTCTGAAATATAAAATCAGTTTAATCAAACAAAACTTTAATATTACAGATGCAATAATGACTGCATGTGGAACTCTCAATTCAAGAACACAAGTCAGAACTATGAGAAAAATATGGGACCCACCTTCCTCTCTACCTAAAACTATATATAAATAAGTCAGGCTCAAGCATTCTGAACTAAGTTCTGGCTTGTGTTCTTGAATTGAGAGTTTCATGTGCAATCATTATTGCATCTGGTTGGCTGTCACTTAAGCATTCTTAAGGCGCTTCAGTTGAAAGTTTTAGCTTTTCAAGTTATTATTAGATCATCTGCTAGCGCTTAATAAATGTAATATAATAAAAAAAAATCATTAAATAAATGATTTCTAGTGTAAAATGATTATTTAGAATTGTCTATATGCTGACGATAGTAATTTATTCTTATTAAATTCTGTTAAAACATTAGTTAATAGTACTTGTAAAATAAAGCTTCAGTGATATATATATATATATATATATATATATATATATATATATATATATATATATATATATATATATATATATATATATATATATATATAATATTATCAGCACAAAATTTCCAAGCAAGAAGAAATAATACATTAAATACTTTTACAATATTAAACAGTACTTAAAAATTAATAAAATGGTTTATTTCTTTTTAAGTTCATAAGAAGTTCAAGCACCAGAAGCATTAGAACTGGGTGACATGCCATGAATATTTGGGTATCCTGCACCAAATCATGCAGAGCAACAGTTATTGAAGGGACGGATTTCACTTTACCAAGTTTCCACAAATATGCAATTTTTGTTTTAGTTATTTATTGGTTTCAAATAGATATTTTTAAAAAAATATATATATAATGTAATAAACATCCATAGTTAACCTTGTTAATTGCAGTGATTTTAACCAAATTCTAAAATGTGTTTCTCAGCCTTAATTAAATTTTTTGTTTAACTTATTACTAAGTACAATTCATATAAAAACCTTTTTCATTAACTGATTTAGATTTAATGTTGATTCTACATAATAATCATCCAAACGTTATGATACAGATTTTTCAGACTTGTCTATACTTCATATCCTTATGACTTTCTATATTTCACAAGTAGATAATTAATATTAAGCAATTGCTTAAAAATTTTTTAAATTCTACCATTTTTGAGAACAAGACCATATAATGTTTTTTTTAAAAAAAATAATGACAGTTTAATATGTATCTCTCAGATTTCTACATAGAAGTACTAGGAACAAAATTTGAGAGTATAATATTTTTCTGAGTTATATATTGCTTTAGATTTAACTCATATTGTTACTAATATCCAAAACAAGTTTATCCTTCAATGAAGTTGTATATAAAGTGTATAAATTATATTTTCAACTACATAAGATATTACTATTTTAATTTGAATTATTTTTCATTTGCTTAAAACATATTATGTAGAATACATTATGTAAATTAATTTTATTTCCTTGCATATATTGTAACAGGATGGGGTAATAAAAAAGGAGTGAACCTGGGGTGGTAGAAAATCAACATCAACCCCAGTCAATTTAAAATGAAATATTAAATTAATTGTTAAAGTAATGTTTAATAAGAAAAAAATATATAATTATTATCAAAATTTACAAGAAGGATATTAAAAATATTAAAGTAAGAATATTAATATATATATATATATATAATTATTATTAGTAAAGATACTAAAATGAGAAGATATTAAAGTAAAGTATAATATCACAAAATATATAAGTAATTTTATATATCAAAAGTATCACAGAGATTTTTGAGATAGATTAGATAGATAACTCCTTAGAGCAACTACAACTATAATTATAAATCCACCAGCAATATCAATAAATAAAGTAAGTAATACTCAAAATAACCATTCATCATCATGAATGATCCATCAATCAAGCTACATCAATACAATAAGTCAACATTCCATCTTGTGACTGGATTTGAACAATACAAAATATAAATCAATAGTCAATCTGGTGACTGGATTGGAAATGGATCTTCTGTATACCAGGTTAACTATTTAACCCTTGCCAGCTTGTGGCAGACTATTGAAATCATTAATTTGTATGTATCAATTAAATGCTCATCCATAAGAATATATAAGAATCAAAACAAAAATTCTGGTACAATAAAACATGCTGATCATCATCAATGCTCTGGACACTTAATAACATTAATGTACTGGTCATCTATAAACTTAATTTCTATTAGATTACACTAAATAAAATGTAGTGCATAAACTTTGCAAAATATCCTCTTCACACCAACCCAGGAATCATTATCATTATCATCATTATCTGGATGCCCATACATTAAATATAACACACCGTTCATATATTCAGCTGTTATACTCAAACTTAGCTCAGAAGAACACAAGCTCAAGTACTGTTATGGTGATCAAGAGATGATGCAATACAATTTTTAACAATTGAATTCAAGTTTATTAATAACAATATAAAAAAATGATATTAAGATCTCTAGAATATGGCTGTACAATTAAAATCTGATTTTAATTAAAATACAATAAAATTATCACATTTGTAATTTACAAAATTATTATACACAATTCAAGTTATTACTATGATTTACAATATATCTTAATGGGATCAAATATATATAATTTGCACAGATTTGTGATACATTAGTTTACAATGAATACATTTGAATTGTCAAAAAATGATTAAAATTTACATATAGGTCCTATTTGACACTCAAGATAGATATATGCACACATACATATATGTGTCTGTAATTTCTGAACATTATTTAAATTGTCCTACAATAATACATGATTAAACTTTTTAACTTATATTTTTAATAATACAAATACTTTATGCTAGGTTTACTCAAACTGCAGATATATATATATATATGTATATTATAACGATCCAAACGAAGTGGGAGATCGCATCGCACCACCATACTCACCAAAGGCACCATCTAGGCATTTGAGCCTAGAAAATTTATAAAGCAGGTAGATACGCCGCTGTTAGGATTCCACTTCATTTAACATATTTAGATCGCTAGCTCCATTGTCACTAGCTCAGCGGAGACGCCGTAGATAAAAATCTATAAATTTTATATCTTAAATATAAAAGAATAAAATAATAAAAGCCACTGCCAGAAATTAACACAGAAAAATATTTATTTACGCACATATAAAATCATTCTAAATTCGAGGAATAAGTTTAACATTTAGATTTTTATCTTAATTTTTAATTTTATATTTAAAATAGCTTGTTATAATGTTTAATATTTTATTTAGAGGGTCGATATGAATGGACTACATAGGTCTGTATCTGAGCGAGGATGAGGCTCTTCCCTGATTTAACCTTAGGCAACAAATTTTCGTAATCAATCTCTGGCGCCAAATCCATCTCGATACATCTCAGTGTATTCAATGTAGCATGATACTGATCAACACAAAAATACTTATGCTTGGTCGTGGAATGTACATCATCTGAACAATAAGTAGAAATAGAGAAGACATTGACTCTCCACCACATGAATGCAGTACATCTGGCAGGTGGGCAGATCAATAATACAAACTCCATAGGAATGGACTGCGTGTCTTCTGCTGACTCACAAACTCCATCCATAGGCAAACAGAGGGTGTGTGACGTATATCTCATAATCCTTCGGAATCGTAAAGATCTCATACTACATCTACTAATTACAACAAATATATCCAATCTAATGAACTCAATCTAACTACCAAAATGAATAACCCAAGATTACCCCTCTCCCTACATACAAATCTTTACAAAACTATATAGCCATTCGCGCCCGACTTACTTTAAACACTTAAATACGTTCGCACTGAGATTTAGATTAAAAAGATGGGTACAGACTGTATTACATTAGATTCCACGGTCAAAAACATTTCCAAAATAAAAACATAAACGATCAAAATACAAAATTATTGATGCCGACACAATCGCAAGAAAGAGGTGAAAACTTTATAAGTAACCCAATACTATTCACCATAAGATACTTGCATTGTCACCAATAACTTATAAAAAGAGCATCCTAATAAATACATATTTTAGATACTCACCGTAAGGTATCATTATTTATCAAATGTCTATATATTTTGATCAAATATGAAAACCAAAATATAATTAACCGCAAAACGAATCCATGCAAGCGTCTGCAACAACTAAATTTCAAAAGCATTTAAATTTAAACAATAAATAATTTATACAATTAAAATAAATGGAAATGATTTTTTATCAATAACAAACATATAATTAAAACATCAATTGATTTTAAACTAAAGTCAAAGAGAAACTCCATTTTAACATTTAAATTGCTTTCAAAAACATCAAAGAAGAAAAAACATACAGTGTTAGTAAATTAATTACATTACATAATTGTTGATATTAATTTTAGTTCATTTTTTGAAAGACATTGATAATTACATACCAAATATAATGATAAAATATTATTTATTGATTACTGGTAATTTTCATACCTTCAAGTTTCATTTCTCTATCTTTGCATTTTAAGGTAAGTGAACAATGAATTTTTAGTTTGTAAGAACTTTTTAAAAGAGATTTAGATTTATTATTATTTTTATTTATTACTTTTTAT
>JAQFVV010009377.1:0-13657 GCA_028023455.1 Epiperipatus broadwayi | reverse complement strand
ACTGCTACTACTACTACTACTACTACTACTACTACTACTACTACTACTACTACTACTACTACTACTACTACTACTACTACTACTACTACTACTACTACTACTATTATTATTATTATTATTATTATTATTATTATTATTATTATTATTATTATTATTATTATTATGTTTCAAAGCAAAACTTTATTGAGTCTAAAAAGTTACAGAGTCATATATTGATTTTTTACAAATGAAAAACAAATTACAACTTTCAGTATATAAGTCTTTATCTTTTCTGCATACTTTTTTTTTCTTCTTGTTTTTAAATTTGGTCTTCTATTTAGTTCAGTTTATGCTTGCATTTTTTTTAAAGTTGGAAAAAATGCTGATGTTGAAAATGTCATCATCTATCTTATTGGTCTTTATATTTCATAGACTGGATCTTTGTTTCAGGTGTGACCATGTGGCTGCAAATATATCTGGTTGAGCTAGGATGCTGTCTGTTTTTCTTAACAGTTCTAGTTTTATTGAATATGTTGCTGGGTAGCGTCAAGGGTTATTGGCAAGTGCAAAAGTGCATCTGGTGCACCAGTAGGCATAAAGGCTGTATGTTGCTGCAGGAATAGCAGGGTTGTTGCCTTTTTAAACGTATTTATTATTTCATCAATTGAAATGATAGCCTTTCTATATGTGGTAAACATTGTGCGACGTATTGTTTCTAGGGCACTGCAGGAATGAAGAAAATGATCTTGTGTCTCTTCTTCTCTATGACATAGCCCGCACATGGGGTCTATATTTGTATAGAATCTATGAAATCTAAGGAAATGGGTTGTGGGTAGAGCATTGAGATTAAGCTTAAGTAGAAAATCGAATAATTTTGGTTCTAGTGACCATTTTCTGAATTGTTGCAGTAGTTGCTTATTGTCTATTCCAAGAACTGATGGATGTAGATTGAGTGTCTGGTTTGGATGTAGTATATTGTAAATGTCCCAGTATGTATACTTGTTGTCATTTTTGAGTGATATTTTGTTGTATATTGGCTTGAGTTCTTCAATCAGTGTGGATAGATATCCATATGAAGAGGGTGGTCTGTCTGTAGGTATTATACTGATTACACACTCCAGGTCTGGAAATCTTTTTATGGTTGCTGATATTAGATTTACTGATTTCTGTGTGTAAAAAACACTGATTGTATGGAGTCCAAGTCCATTGCTATGTGGTCGTCTGCTCAGATTTTTTAAAGAGATTGCCACTGTCTTTCTCTTCCATATTAGTTTGTTACAGATTGACAAGATTTTAGATATGAATGTTTTTGCAAATTTGATTATAGGTGTATAGTATGTAATTTTTGTAATTATAAGTTGATTAAATAGTGCTACCTTTGCATATATTGACAGGTATGACTTTTCAAGTGAGGCTGTGATTTTTTCAGCATCTTTTTTTAATTTATTTTGAATTTTTTGCCTCATTCCATTGGTTCCAAGGTAGAATGGGAAACCAAGGAAAGCAGATGGTTTACCATTAAACATCTCTGTACAGTGCTTGCCTGTGTATATTGACCATGCAGCAGTTTTATTTGTGTTAATTTTTAAATTAAAATTTGAGTTATAATTCTTGATTATCTCTTGTAATATGGGGAGGTTCTTTTTAGAGGGGAGGAAAATGGTTACATCATCCATATAGGCTATGCATGATATATTTAAAGCAGTGTTTGGAATTTGAATGGCTGTTATTTTTTTCTGTATCTCTATTAATAGAGGATTTATATATATTGTAAAGAGCAAGGCACTTAGGGGGGATTCTTGTGAGATGGATTGACTCAGTCTGAAGGCTGGTGATTTTTTTCCATTCAATGTGATGTGAATTTCACGGCTGAGTAGCAGATTGGCTATTATATATAGTAGGGATGGAGGTGTTGTTGTTTTTTTCAGCACGTCTAATAATTTGGCTATAGGCACTGAGTCAAAAGCCGCCTCAATGTCTAGTTGAACTATAATTGGTGCATATTTCTTTCTTTTTTTTACTACTTCGATAATTGTTTTGTACATTAAGGCACCCTGGCCAATGGATGATCCTTTTTTGGCATATTGTGCTGATGATAACACAGGGAGTATGTGTTGTTCTATTTTTTCCTTTATCACTCTTTCAAGAACTTTTATTCCTAAAGGTCCCATTGAAATTGGTCATAGATTAGATAAAGATGATATTGCAGTTGGTTTTTTGTTAAATGGAACCATTGCAATTGGGTATAGATGTTGTATGTTGTAAATTTTTTGGGATATGTAATTGGCTAGATCGCACAGGTATTTTGCTGTGAAGTGACTAAGGTGTTTGAACACAAATTTGGGAATTCTTTGTGGTCCTGGGTGATATGTGTTTGTTGTTGTTGCAAGTTGAAATACAATGTCAGTTGTTGTTATTGGTGTGTCTGTTTCAGGGTCTCCAAATATGTCTTCATTTGATATGTACCCTCTCTGTTTTTGCAGTTTTTTTTTTAAAGTGTTGATATATTGGGTTTATCATGTTATGTCCAGCTGTTATAGAGCCATCTATTTCAAGTGCCATAGGCACTCTGACTGTGGATGGGTATCCCAATGCCCACCGTATGTATGCTCTGGTCCAAGTATGTTGTTGTGTAAGGCATATTTTTTTCTTTTTTATTGCTACATATTGCTTTAGTGTATTGCATGTATTATTGTACATTTCTGTAAGTTTTTTAATTTGTGTTTGATTATCTGTAGTTGGTCTGGAAATGGTTATTCTTTTATGTAGTTCTTCTGCCAATGCTAATAATCTGGTGGGGGGTGTTGAGTTGCAGGTAATATGATTGATTATTATTATTATTATTATTATTATTATTATTATTATTATTATTATTATTATTATTATTATTATTATTATTATTATTATTATTATTATTATTATTATTATTATTATTATTATTATTATTATTATTATTATTATTATTATTATTATTATTATTATTATTATTATTATTATTATTATTATTATTATTATTATTATTATTATTATTATTATTATTATTATTATTATTATTATTATTATTATTATTATTATTATTATTATTATTATTATTATTATTATTATTATTATTATTATTATTATTATTATTATTATTATTATTTGGTATATATTTTTAATGAATCACTTATGAAATATATTATCAAAAGTTCTCATAATAATATATTGATAATTCTGAATTTTAAATATGTTATATTTATTCCTATCATAAAGTTATTTATTTTGAATATATATTCAGATGCTGGTTGAGGTAGAAGCTGATATATATTTTGTTTGTTTTATGCCATAATTTTTATTAACCTATATTTAACACTAATTATCAATTTATTAGTTTTACACATCAGTTAGTTGATGATATTTTTAAGAGAGACTGTAGCATTAGTTTTTTGTTTTGAGTACATTCTTATCATGTGAGTGTATATTTAATAGAGATTATATTTTTATCTCTCTCTTAGGTTGTGATATTTTCCATTGAATTATATTATTCCTTTATATTGTACTCAAGCACATAATGCTTTAGTTAAGGCAAATATTATTATTCTTTCTTAAGGGATCATTCTCATTACTTATTTGATTAGTGATGAACTCCTAGTTTATTTATTGCCCTCAGATGTAGGTGCCTTTCCCTTGAGTCATCATTGACTTTGCCTTTGCTTTATCATCCCTAATATGGATTTTATTTATGATGTATTTTTGTATAAAACCATTGATAGTGTATATTACCTTGACTTTATCCTGTTAATTTATATATATTCATAGGTAATGAGGAATTCCATCTTTATTTTCAGTAATTCTTTTAGTATATCTGAGAATAGATTGTTTGTTTTTATGTGTAGATCTTGTTATTGTACTTTGAAATCACCTCAAGATGTAAATTCAATAAATATTTAATATTAAAATTTTCAAATTGTATATGATGCTTCAGTTGAGAAAATACATTTTCTTCATCATTCACCCCACCATGTGAATTGGTAAATTATAGTTTATAAGAGTATTAAATATATTCTCTAAGGGCATTATAATAGAATGATTGTTTTGTAAAAATGTGAGAACTTATTCAAATAACAATATTGTAGAAGGTTTCGTTAACCAGACAATATTATTTATTTTCTATTTATTCATTTGAATTTGTAAATTATAATTCTTCTCCATCCAAAGAATTAATCTGGATAATATTGTAAAAGTAGCAAGACTGTTTGTTTGTTAAATGTTTTAATGTCAAAATAAATGTTATTTTTATTAATTTATTTTCTTGACTGTTTCTCATCATCTGCATACTTTCAGAAATCTAAATACCAATGAACATTATTTTATTTATTAAAAATATATAATTATTTATTCATTATTAGAGGATAACTTTAGTCAATTTCATTTATTTAAAGGGTCACTACACGTGTTTTTGAAATCACTTTATTATATTTAGAAGATTATTTTGTTTATTCATCATAAATTCAAATGATGGAATTGCCTGGTTTTACTTTAGAAAAGATTTAAAGAAAATTTATTAGTGTGATATTTTGAGTGGCCATAAAATCCCTCATTCACTCATTATATATGAATGCTATTCTAGTATATTATTTTATTGTAAATTAAGAGTTTTCATGTTTATTTAAAAAATTTAAAAATTCTTACTGTAATTTTAGAGAGATATTGTCTTACGGTTATGAGTATGTCTTGCTACTTTGTTTACAAGAATCTCACTCTTTATCTGATAGGTTTTTCAAGATTAAAAGAGAAGAATAAAATTTATAATTATTAAAATTTTCATCATATGAATCTTGAGATGTCCATTTTACATATAAGATTATTAGAGAAGATTATTTCATTTAAAAACAAATTATTTCAAAGAAGTTATTGTGCCAAAATATGAAAATACATATTTATACTTAATAAAAGAAATGTAATGTTCATTCTGTTCATGACAATAAGATACTCATTATGGTTGTAAGATGTGTTTGGTGTAGGGAAGAAGTTAATTAAAGAAACCTAACCCTTAATGACATAAGCTTCAAAAAATAAGAGCTATAATATTTTAAAAGAGAGAGTATGAAAAGTCTCTTCCTCTTAACCTGACAATATATTGCATTTATCATAGTAATAATAATAATTATTATTTACCCTTATTGCTCTTGTTATTGTGGCCTATGGCATTAAAACCCTGAGCTTACCTAATAGTATTGTCTTCTAATTTTATTGTAGCTTTTTGTGTGAGATTGGTTTGTAAGTTGTGGAATCTGTAAGATTCATATCTTTGCATCTCTTTAGGTTATAATATATATGTTCTTTACATTTGAGAAGTCTACTTGTAGCAGTGAAACCATTGATAGTGTTTTAGAGTTTATATTTTTGGCTAGTCTGGTTGAGTTGTAAATTTCGGGGTAATTTTGATTATATATATATATATATATATATGTAGATATATATATAGTATTCAATTATTTAAAAAAAAATTTTTTTTCTTTTATACATACAGAGATTTATATGTATAGATTTATTATTATGAATAAGCAGTTTTGTGATTTATTATATAATTTTTTTTTATTAAATAATATGTGTTAAATTTATTTAACTTTCATTTTGTTAAAATAGAGTAAATCAGAAAAGTGTAAAATAAGGCAATTAAGATTGTTAGATTAGGAGATAAAAAATGTACACGTGTGAAAGAATGAATACATCTGTACAAACACAAAGATGCTTTTACACATATTCCTGATGGCTATAGATTCCAGGTTTGTTGTTATCTGTGTCTTAAGATTATTTTTACAAAAGAGGTGCTTTGATGTAGATAACGATAGCGATCAATTTTAAGTCTTTATTGATTGTGACCGACATCAAACTTGTGAAGCTTTGATTTTTTTTTAAGATAAAGATTTCCAGATGTTTTTTTTTCTTTGGTTGAAATTCGCGATATAAATGATTGAAACAATTTTTTTAATCAGTTAGTCTTAAATTTTTTTAGAGAGATGATGAGTTAGTCATTAATTTTTTTAGAGAGAGAGTCACTCAGATTATTATTATTATTTTGAGACTCAACTCAGTCGGTCCTTCCTTGTTATTATTCTTAAGCAGAAATGTAAGCTCTGATTTTTTTTTTAAAAGAGAGTGAACGCTTTAATTTTTTTTTCTCACTCTTTGAAAGTTGAAAAAAAAAGAGCAAATGAAATGTGCGTTTATATAAAGCAATTTCCAGCAATATTAAAGAAGAGGAGAGAAATGGAACAAGATTAAATTTATTAGAAGTTAGTAATAATTATATAAAAAATGATATTAACATATTTGGTTATGCATAATACTATGCCTCTGCATTGCTAAACCATTTTTTCTGCTTCCTGGTTAATACAGAATGAGTCAAAATCGCTGATCTGTCTATGAAGTCATGTATCCAGTAATAACCAACAAAATGATAGATTTTGAAGCCAACCACACAAGCTATATGGAATGCTTTGTTTCTAGTTCCTGGCTTATTAAAAGCTCATTACCTTCGAATGAATGGAGAAGAGGAAATAGGAGGAAAAGAAAATTTATAACAGCCATGTAGAACCAAGTTTGAAGCCATAAATCAAATTTTTGTTGATTTACCTCAATCATCTAAAGTGTCAACAGCAATTATTTTTTTTAAAGGAGAGAGACAAGCAAATCCACCGGTACCTACTTATTCAAAGTACTTATAATAACTTTTTTTAAATGGTAGAAGGAAGCCAATCAACAGTGAATAATAATGGAATTGAAGAAACAAGCAAGTCAATTGATTCAGCATTATCTTAAAAGTATCTGCAATAACTTTCTTTTTTTTTGTTGTTGTTGTTGGTGAGCAAAGAAAAGCAGTCTGAAAATTCAAACTCAGGACATTAATAAGAAGTAAAAAGTAGACGGGTAAATATGAACTTTCTTTAACCGATTTTATTCTTTTACTTATTAAAAGTAAACCTTAATTTACTGGTCAAAGCAATTTTCTTTTTTGATACAGAAACATTAAAGACTTGTTTATCTATAGTTATTTGCAATATCTCACAACATAGCACAAACATAGTTTAAATCTTTAAACTTAAATTTTTCATTATTTTTTTTTTTTTTTTTTTTTTTATTATATATTGTAATGTTGAAATGTTTTTTTTTAATTGTTCTTCAGTTGTTAATGATAATGAGCAACCTATAGATATATGCATTTATAATGTTTTTTATTTTTATTTTATCTTGTTGCATATTAAAAATTAATATATGTATTTTATTTTCTTTCGCTATAAGGTTGCAAAAGAAAAAGATATTTTTATATATGTAATTTATGGGTATACATTTTAAACATATATGTTAACATTACCGAATGCGTGAATGTGTAACTGCTTATCCAAACACATCAAAGAATAGGTTATATATGATTAGTTTAAAATGGTAAATTGAAAAGTAGGGCATTACATTTGAATGGAAATGAAATAACATATACAAGTTTCACCTGAAATTTATTTTATGATATGATGAGTAAGAAAAGTCTTAAATAAGCATTTATAGAATATGTATTTTTTTTTTTTCTAATATTGATTTAAGTCAGCTTATTTTGAGATATCAAGAAAAATGACAAACCTATATATTAAGTTTATTTGCTTATACTTATATAAATTTTTATATTAATAAGCCATTTATTTAATTGTCGATTTGACTTTAAAGAAGGAAAGAAAGAGTAGTAGTGTTAATAAAATATAATTATATATCTTAATTGGTTTCCGAGTTATTATTAAGAATATTGTGTTTTTTTTTGTCTTAATTCTATCATTTTAATTCATCATCATTGCTCGCAGTTATTAAGTATTACCATTCGTATATATTGAGCAATCACTTGCAAATATTAAGCGTCCGCAAAATAATAGGTAAACTAGAATGTTGATATTTAAGTATTTAAGGATTATGCTTGAGAATAACCAAATTTTGATAATTATAGTTCAACATAGAAAGCTAAAATTGTGTTGTGTCCATGAATTTAGATCATCCTCATCAAAGATGGATATCATGTTATTAGTTAAAAATGTTTCAAATAATACTATATAAAAGTTATGATCGCCATCAATCATCATTAATAAATTATAATCATTAAATTTAATGTTTAGCGTAATGAATATATTTTAGTAAATAGGGGTTTATAGAAAATTGAATATTATGCAAAGAGATTCATGATGATCAATCATCACCATTAGTATTATTAAATCCCAGTATGAAATAGGATAATTTTAATAGATGCCTATAAGTTTATAAAGATGAATTTATTGTTGTGAGTTTATTGATAAGCCATGGCTGGTATCATCATCACTATTATAATCATTATTATGATATCACTATTATTATCATTATTATGATATTATTATCATCATCATCATTATTACCTTTATTGTGATAAATAATCTAGTTAAATGGCCATCAATATCAATAATGGTCTTCACATGCTTGTTTGGAAGCCATTAATAGGATTATACATGTCTGTTCATCAATATACGCTAATGAGCTAGCAATGTCTATAAGAATCTTTGATCTATAGTATAAACTTTGGTAATATTGGGATCTTGTAATTTTATCAATATAGATAAAATGTAAGAATGTCATTTTTGTTCAATAGTCATCCAAGTCATGTGTAATAAATATGTACTGAATGAGTTTGAACTCAAGTACACTATAAATAGATACTTATCTAGATTGAAAACAATCTAGTGGCGCTCATGGGAAAACACATGTACTTAGCTAAACTGAATAAAGAGTGATATCATCCCTTTCCAACTTCATAATATTAGTTTTATAAAATATATTTTTTTATAAGTTGTCATGAATAGCACCCGTGTGTGCATATGACCATGAATGGTCTTATATATTTGGAAAGAAGAATAGGAAGGATTCTTTGTTAGAAGAACCTAGTATTGGAGATAAGCATAAGGCACTCCAGGAATCTCACAGTGGGTACTTTTATTCAGTTGCTATATTTAATATTATTTTTATTAGATGACAATGGCCAGTATGTTTTATTGTTCAAATGACTGCCCCAATATATAAATAAATACCAAGAATCTTTAATGCTGATATTTTCAAGTGGCACAGTGATTCTATAATTTCTTTATCTATGCTATGATGAATTAATATAGTTACAAATGGTACAGATTGGATAGGCATATATCTAATAATTAATAATTTCCCCTATCTAAATATTTATTATGGTTACAAATGTGACATATTAAAATAGTTACAAATTATAGTTACAAATACATATCTTTTATATTAATTTAATAATTACAAATACATATTTATATTAATTTATAAATATTGTTACAATATATATATATATATATATATATATATATATATATATATATATATATATATATATATATATATATATATATATATATATATATATATATAACATTATTCTTGTTGAAGAAATTTTATCTATAATAGTTCAATATAATAATTTATTTGATTTTATTATTCCATTTGCAAAACACTGCCTTAAAAATGCATTTTATATAAACAAATTAAAAGGTTTTCTATAAACTCTGCACTGTCACCTATAATTTTTAATCTCTTCAGGAATATTCTGGAGAATCAAGTATTACATACAGCTACTAAGAGTCTTTTCATTTGTTTAGATATGTGGATCATACATTTGTTATATGACCCGTGTTACTGATGCCTTGAATTCTTTTCACTTTATTTTTTAGTTATTTTAATTGCTAGAAAATCTGATGACTCTTTATCAATATGTGTTTATAGAAAATCCTTCCATACAAATAGATATCTCAATTTTAATTCTCATCATTATCCTGCTCATATATTTTCTGTGGCAAAAATCTTTAATGAGAGCATATAGTTTGTCTGATAAAGATCATCTTGCTTAAGAAATAGCAATTGATGAAAATTCTTTCTAATAGTTACAATAAAAACAATTTTATATAAAGCTTTATATAGCATTGATACTGAGAAAAAAGATCGCTAAAATTAACAACACACCTAGTTATAGAGTCATTGTATCTTATATTAATAGAATCCGTGATAAGATCAGTGGAAGACTACATAATTTCAATATTAAAACTATCTTTTTTCAGTAACAAAAAAAATGGGGATTTTTTTCATAAAACCTAAAAACTGATTACTTTTATAATACCAAGTTGTCTATGAAATTCTATGTCCATGTGCCCAAGAATCTAGATAGATCACTCAATAGATTTATTTATGTCAGAATTAAAAAGAATAAAAATGCATTCAATCAAAAATTAATTATGCCAATTTTTACATTTCATTATTGTTTAGAAATTTATTAAACGCACATTTGTAAATCGAAAGATTTCGCGCGAGTATTAATGTGTAATAAGAAATGTGGACTTAATTAGTGAAGTATTGAATAGCTTCACGCTCGCAGATCTAACCACTTCAGCTTCACCTATTTACATAGAAAGTAGGTTGAAGTAAAGAAGGGTTTCCCTCTTTTCTTCCATAACGTAAGCTTGTGGTTAAACACCTGTAGATGTCCCTACTATCGCATTTTACATGCATATTCTCGAGGTTATAGCCTCAGTAATTATTGTTTAGATTAACTTTGATAATACTATAATACTAGCTAATTTGGAAAAGTATAATTTAAGAATTATGAGAGAGAATATAAACATATATGATGAAGCAACATATTCCAGACCATTTATTTTATCTCTTCCTTCTAAAATCATTTTCGAATCAATATGGTCCATGATTTGGTGTAGTGGTAGAGTGTCTAACTTGGACTAGGAAGATCTCAGAGTTAATTCTGGTGCTCACAGTTTTGCTGCTTGAATTTCTTGTGAATAAAGCCATTAATCTTTTTTGGAATCAATTAATTGTAATACAGAAGGAAGTAAAAAAATGTTAATTCACCTATTCTGAATGATTAACCATCAAATATATATAAGAATGACATTCTTTATTTCGCACTCAAAGTTGTTATTACTGAAGACATAACGATTTTTCATTAAGAATGTGACCTTGAAAAGGATGACTGACATCGCATTGAAACATTGAAAATTAAAACAAAATAATACATGGTTTATCCCAAATAAGCTTATTTTCAATATATAACTATGAAAATATTGAATATAATATATATATATGTTTTTTGAATCCAGACTGTATAAACTTTAGAATTTTTTTAGATTTTAATCAGGATAGCAATTTTTGTTTAAATAGCCTTTGTATAACCAACTAAATTATCTTCCAATATTAGTCAGTAAAAATTATTTAAATTCTCATTTCCTGGTATTTAAAAAGTCTGGTAATTCTTACATCACTGTTTCTCTCTAAAGAGCTGTTGAAGATAACTAACTACTTGATAAGTGCATACACATTTAAGTCAATCTACACTAAAACATCACATGATCAACATTTTATATGTTTATACATGCTGTTAATAAGAGTAACAAACTCTCTATATAGTAATGCCACCAAGTGCAAGAGTTGCACTTGATCTCACTACTGTATGGAGAGTTTGGTACATTATTTTATTTTGTGTATGTAGCATACATGAAGTATTCTACTTTCCAGTATAACTTATTATATCACAGAATATTTTAGATTTTACTATATGAATTCATTTTTGAGATATTAAAATAAATTATGTTAAGAGAATGACAAATGGTGGTAAATAAGATTATATAAACTTGATGACTTTATATATATACATCGAACCATTACGTTATTGTATGTGTTTTTAGGATTTGTAAAATCTATAGAATCATTTAATTAGTATAAGTATAAAAAAATCTGAAGTATAACTTTTCTTTAAAAAATAATCAGATTAAGACAAAGACTTTCTCCCTCCATTAGATGCGATTTTTTTAACTAGCTTTTTTCACTGACTGAAATCATCACAAATTTCTTAAGTGTCTTCATCGTCATTTATTATTTATTTATGAGGATTTTATTACAATTTAAATTACTAAATAGACAATTTTTATACACTAATTTACCATCATTTAAATAAATAAAAATCCCAATCAAATGGTTTATTGCTTCTGAGTTCATAAGAAGTTTAAACATTGAAAGTGAGAGTGATGGAAGACGAAGTAGATACTTCTAAAAAGTTTGATGCCCTAAGGCATCTAAAGAAGCGAATTAATCAGAAATACATCTTGGAATCCTTGCCTTTTATTGACATCTTTAATGTGTAAAAGGAATGTGATATTTATAGAAAGTTGTTATCAAGTGTTCATATACAATAGTAGCATGTTTAAAAAAAGAGGACTGGAGTAAATTCAAGCCTGTCTATTAAAGTATGAGGTTTGACTATCTTAATATATATATATATATATATATATGAGCATATATGTGTAGAGATGGTAATCTGGACCAACTGATGATTGTTGGTTTAGTATGAAATACGTATATTGGTGATTATTTATTTTTTCAACATATATGTGTTCAAGTGTATCAGTGTTATGAGATAGTGTGGAGAGTGGTGGGTCATGTGAAAGTCTGTGCTCATATATCCTATATATTACATATATTGACACAGGTATATAATAACCCTGTGTGTTTCAGTTATTAAAACAATACTGTGTATTAATAAAATTTATATTCTTAGATGTATTGATTTTTAACAATAGCAGAAATCTATATTTGGCTTAATAATAAAATAACAATCTCTAGCCTACGTAATGACCAATGAAATTTACTAGCGTAGTGTCAAATTGTAATTCTATCTAGAAGGTAATAATCCCTCTTTACCTGCTCCATATTACAATATAAAATAGCCCTCATTCCAAGACACTTAAAACTGGCCCATATAAGTGTGTTTAGGTTTAGTATCCTGCATTTAATATCGCTATTTAATATTATAATACGGCCAAAAATGAGGAGGGATTATTACATTCTAAATAGAATTAGAACTTCTAGTCTAATGAATCTAAAAGACAATAATTCATCAATAAAGTTAGACAAGAGTTGTGTCCTTATAAATTAAGTTATAATAAAAATATATATGATTGAACAGTCATAACAGAAGCCCTACATCATATTATATCAACATCATCATTTTTAATTATCATTGATCCATAGCAAGACAAAGATCTTCACAAATTTGATCTAGTTCTCTGAGTCATAGCTTCCCATTTTCATATCATTTCAGAAAGTTTTCTTATCCCACCCATCCATCTAGCATATAATAACTTTCTGGATATTTTACAATTTATTGAGATTCAGTTTAAAATTTATTCTCTTATAACAGTTGTTCAATCCGACTACATTTCATCTTAATTCTTTCAATGATATTAATGTTTGTTTTTGATCTCTTCCTCTTTCTTTTAGTATTAGGCTATTTTTAGCAAAATCATTCCATCTAAATTTAATTATACTATTAACTCCGTCTGTTATACTTTTCTTCCATTAATAATCTAACTAACGTATTTGTAGTTTTTAACTTTTTTTTTTTCATATGTCATGGCATCGGCCGGGAGGCGAACCCACAACCGTCTGCAACAAACTACTTGCTTGCAAGGCGGTTGCAATGATCTCTCAGTTAACAACGCTTGACAGTTTTTAACTTTTTTAAATTCAAGATTACCAATCTTTATTTTCTTTTTCTGTGCCATTCTATGGATCATATCCCGTATATATATTGTGCCAGGCATTATCAAATGGC
>JAQFVV010009376.1:0-13667 GCA_028023455.1 Epiperipatus broadwayi | reverse complement strand
TAACGATACATAGATATGTCGTTACATTAATTTAAAATAAAAACTTACAAGTTCGCAAATAAGAGTAAAAAACTAAACGCTAAAATTAAAAATGTTTATTATATGTATATACATTCGCACAGATGCTAAACTTTAAAAATATTTTTTTCATAAACAAAAAAAAAAAAGTATCTGAACGTATTTTTTTAATAAAAAATACCAGATTGAAATATAAAAATATTTTAATAAAAAAAATAACGTAAGTTAAAGTAAAAACAGGTATTAATTAATTCCTGTAATCTGTAAATGGAAATGATTGTTTATTAATTATCTAAAAGCTGTTTAATTAAAGAGTCAGATGAAAAGTTAGATAAGAGAAGAAAGAGATTTTAGCCTGACAAATGGAAGCAAATAAAGGCCCGGACCATAACGAAAAAACAGAACAGTGACGTTTTTGTTCATGGAATCCATAGGAGGACTATAAAAAGAAAAAATATTGAGTTCCAGTCAGTTTTTCCAACTTGATTTGATGACAACGGTAAGACGCACTTGCCGTTCTCTCTCATTTTTTTGTTTGTTTAAAAAAAAATAAAATGAAAAGACTGTGATACCAGAATGGAATCAGCTAATGCTACCTCCAGAACAATTTCTTCCAATGGAGATGCCATGGGAATTGCCAACAGGAACCTGGACTCTTATACTGTAAGCTATATTGACATGAACTCTAAATTTAAAAAAAAAATAACTAAGAACTTTCGTTCGAGCTTATGAACTTCTATCTGACTTTTAAGTTTTTAAATCAAATTAATAATGTTTAATTTTATATGTTTCCCGATTGATAAACATCATTTCCATTTTTTTTTTCCTTATTGTAAAGATTATTTAAATGTATGAAATTTAAGTTGTTTATAGACGCTTGCATGGATTCGTTTGCGGTTAATTATATTTTGGTTTTCATATTTGATCAAAATATATAGACATTCGATAAATAATGATACCTTATGGTGAGTATCTAAAATGTATTTATTCGGATGTCTTTTAAGTTATTGGTGACAATGCAAGTATCTTATGGTGAATACTATTGGGTTACTTATAAGTTTCCCTCTGCGATTGTCGGTATCAATAATTTTGTATTTTGATCGTTTATGTTTATTTTGAAATGTTTTTGACTGTGGAATCTATGTAATCGATCTATACCCAACATTTTTAAACAAATCTGGGCGAACGTATTTAAATGTTAAAATTAAGTCGGGCGTGAATGGCTATATTGTTTTGTAAAGTTGTATTAAGGGAGGGTAATCTTAGGTTATTCATTTCATAGTTGAATTGGTTCAATGGATTGGATATATTTGTGTAATTAGTAGATGTAGTATGAGGTCCGCTATGGGCAGGATTATAGGTATATGCCACACACCCTCTGTTTGCCTATGGATGGGTTTGTAAGTCGGCAGAAGACCGCAGTCCATTCCTATGGAGTTTTTAGTTTATTGATCTACTTGCCAACAGATGTCACATTCCTGTTGGTGGAGAGTCAATGTCTTCTCTATTTCTACTTATTGTTCAGATGTACATTCCTGACAATATAGTATTTTGTGTTGTCATATCATGCTACATTGAATACATGAATGTATCAGATGGATTGGCACCAGTTGATTGCGAAATTTGTTGCCTAAGGTTAAATCAGGGAAGAATATTTTCCTTTCAAATGCAGACCTATGTAGTCCATTCATACTCGACCCTCTAAATAAATAGTAAACTCATTATTTGCAATCTACTTAAATTTAGAATTAAAGATCAATATAAAATTATAAACGTTAAATTTATTCCTCAAAATTTAAATATTATTTTATATGTGCGTAAATAAATATTTTTATGTGTTAATTTCTGGCAGTGGCTTTTATTCTTTTATATTTAAGATATAAAATTTATAGATTTTTATCTCTGTGTCTCCGCTGAGCTAGTGACTTGGGCTAACGATCGGAATATTTAAATAAAGTGGAATCTTAACAGCGCGTATCTGCCTACTGTATAAATTTTTCTAGGCTCAAATGCCTAGATGGCGCCCTTGTAGTGCAGATATTGTTTTTGCGGCTAGATTCGATCTTCACTTTCATTCTGATTGGTACACTATTGATCAAATTGTTAACAAAATTTATTGAAGTTTTGTAAATATTCATACAACTATTTGTTATTTTTAAGATAATATATTTTGTATATTTGCAAAGTCATTAGAAAAGACAGCAGTTGTGAACCAAAGGCAGAGGGTGTGAAGAATCTCCTGATTGGAACCCATATTTTCATTACATGATGAAATTTATTTATATACCCACAAACGGTAAGCACCATAAAATGAAGAAAGGTTGCATGAATCCCAGAAAGAAGTATAATGACAAATAGAACATATTAGAAAAAAACAAAAAAACAATTGATGTAAAAAGTGTACATGTAGCTTACTACAAAAGTGCATATAGTGAAAGAACAGTCAAATTTATTGACATTAAAAAGTGAACAACATTGAAGATATATATATATATCAGACAGAATGACAAAACTAGTTATTTAACTTAAATATTGATAATATATGCAGATAGATTAGATTTAAGCTTGAACAAGTTTTCATTGTAATTAAAAAATACAGGATTTTTTAAATAAAATATATAAAAATTATTGATTCCACCAAACATCATAGTGTAATAAGAAACTTTAATGCTAAAATTGAACAATGTTTTAAAACTTAAGATAGTTGTGATGACAGAAATGAAAGAGGACATAGTCTTGGGGAGTTTTCAAGAATATATATATATTAAATACAGTAATATTAATATAATTTAACTTATTTTATCAGAAGTACTTTCAACTATATTGCTTTTAGTCTTTGTTTTAGTCTTTTAGTTTATGTTTTGATTATTCAACGTTATATAATTGACAAAGACTAAAAAGAATATAGTTGAAAGTACTTTTAATAAAATTAGTTAAATTATATGAATATTACTGTATTTAATATATATAAATTTGAATATTACATATATTTTGGAAAGAATACAGATATCAAACTTAATTTATTATATATCATTAAAACTTAATCAACACTTAGACAATCCCAATATCAATAACAATCAACAATTTCAAACTGTTGTCAAGGCAACCCCCTTTTTAAAAAAATGCTTAAAGGAATTGGCATGGAAGCATCCAAATTAAAGTACAGTAGAATTATATTTTGACTAACAAAAAAAGATTTATTTCAAGATTATGATGCTCTTAATAGACTTAACACAGAAATAATAACTGATTAATGAAATGTAAGATGTGTGTTAATGAAAACTGCAGAAGCACGATTAAGAGTTGACATTCTTACATTTTAATAAACCTTCAATGAATTTAAATTAAAACTTGGAATCATTTTATAACATTTACAGACTTGGAATAATGGTTCCGATTTGACTGAGATTAATAAGAAGATAATTGATACTCCATTGAATCTCCTGACCAAGATTGTCCATAATTTAAAAAAAAAGAACAATTTATCAGTATGCCTATGAATTATTCACGGAAAGTGATAGAAAAGAATGAAAGTCTCAAAAATATAAGCAAAAGCTTGGTATTGGAAGAAAATTTGTTTCAGCTGTAAAAAGAAAAGATTAAACTTTTACTAAAGAGAGGAGACATTATATAATGTGGGGAAGATTTCTACCATTAATTATATAATGATAAAAAACAAGAAAACAAAGAAACGATTATCATTTTTACATCTATTGAATTATCAAGTATTTTAAATGAGGTGACAAGGGAAATTATCCAGGAAAAGAGGAATTATTTTGATATCTTAAAAGAAGCAAATAATAACATATAAAAGTTGTTATCAAAACTATATACCAAATATCTAAATAATAAAAAATGTACCAGATAATTGGAAGAATGCAATAATAATGCTGATGTTTAATAAAAAAAATATTTAAAATACAAGTCTATCAGTTATCAGTCAATGCTATACAAAATTGGTACCAAGATAATTACAATTAATCTACAGCAAATTTTGCAATTAAACCAATTAAAATAATAAGCTGGATTTCAATGAATATGAATTGTCATTATGCCTTGGATATATATATATATTTTGAAAAGGCATTTGATTCTATCAACATTTAAGCAATGATTAGAACTAAAATCCTTTAAAGTATAGAGCCCAAGTATTGTCATATTCCAAAGAATATTTATCAAAATACAACACAAATAATTAGATCACATAATGACTCTAAAAGATTAATTTTGATAAAGGCATTTCACAAGAATTATTCCATATCTTCAAAACTTTTAAAGTAGTTATACTAGAAGCTCTTCTGTGGATTAAAATGGGAAGATAAGAAAATAAAAATACATGAAGATTATTTATGTCAATCTAGATTTTTTTAGATAATGTGATTATTTTGATGATTTTTGCTTCAGAATTTCAAAAAATGTTGCAAGAATTGACAGATGCTAGGGGAGAATTAGTAATACAGTTAAATGCTAACATTAATGTTCAACAGATTTTCTCAGAAAACATAAATAAAGATTGATAATCATGAATTTAAGGATGTTCGCAACTACAAATACTTTGGACAGATTATTACTACATATGAAAGTATCATGGATGACATTAGTCATATTATTATTAAACTAGAATGGAGTGTTTTTGATAGAAAGACCTTTAGCAAAGATATCTATGGTTGTGAAAAGGAAGATTTTTTATTAGATAAAGTTTACCAAGTCTTATTTATGGGTTTTTAACAGAAGAGCAAAACTAAGCCTTAAAATCATACAAAAAGTATTTAGAGATTTATATTAGAAATAACAATGAAAGGTCAAAAGCAAAATACTAGGGCAAAAGAAGAAACAAGTATCAATGAGTGACTCCACTAAAAGAATAATGAGACTGAAGTGCAATTGAGTTGGGTATATATCTAGAATTGGTAATAGATGGGCATTTAAAATATTAATCAGGATAGTTTAATAATTATAAACGACTGTCCATGATATGGAAAGATGAAATGGGAAAGAATGGTAATGAGATATATAAAAAGAGTCTATGAATTGGAGAAACAATTAAATTTGAAGAGATCCTGCCAGTGGATTAATAATAGATAAAAATATTAATGATAAATCAATCCATATTTCAATCATTCATATTTTGTAATCATTTTAAGTCTATTTACCCCTACAAATGCACATAAATGTATAAATTGTATAAATATTAATAAAGTAATCATCAGCATTATGAAATTGATAATATCGATAACAACAACAAAAACTCTTACCATTTGCAAATTTTCATATTTAATGTTTAAAAAATTGTAAAATTTATTTTTTATAAACTTAAATTATGAATGTATATTTATATTGGACTATTTCCATCATCTAATATGTGTGTTGAATGTTTTTAGATGACTCAGTTGGTTAGAGCGTTACCTTAAATTTCAATAATCAAAAATCTAAGGACCCAGGTTCGAATCCCATGCTAGTACTGTCACTGGTCAGGCCAGCACCACCTGAAGAAGAGGGGAGAAAAATACCTCTTGAAACGTTGTGCATATACTAACCTGTTTGCTGTGATATTATTAACATTTGTTTGCTGTGATATTACTAACAGTTGGTGCATATACTAACCTGTTTGCTATGATATTACTAACAGTTGAATGCATTTGGAATATTTAACTAAAATTAAACTTTTCTAAAGACATTCAACACACATATTAGATGGTGGAAATAGTCCAATATAAATATTCAGCTAGAACACCATCATCACAAACCTTCAGAAAAACATTAAATTATAAATATTCATTGATGTGTAAATGTTTAGGAAATTATTATTATATATTTATAATTTTATTAATTTTTGTTATAATTTATAAACATATATACATATGTAGGAAAAATGTATGTGAAAATGACCGTACAATATGATATAAATGTAATTGGAATTATAGAACGTGAAAAATATTTCAAAAAATGGGTCACAAAATGAACAAGATTTTATTTAAAAATGAATATGTGGATACTTTATATATAAAGATGGAAATCAATAAACCAGTTTTGAATGAAACAAAGTTATTTACTCATTTAATTATTTATTAATGTTAGACACAATTATTAGAAAATTAAATTAAAAAGATATTATCTTTCGATCGTTTTCCATTTAATCGTAAATAGAAACGTAAACAATTTTGACTGAAACAAGCTATTTTACTTATTAACCCTTTTCCCGCGCTCGACGAGACTCCTCGTCGACACCTAAAATCACTCTAACTTAGTTCGTTTTTATACGATAAAATTCGTTAAATACGTATTTAATTCGTTTTTAAAAGTTCTGTACGATGGTGACATCTTCCGATTTATTTTAGAAGTAAAAAATAAAAAAAAAACGCATTTTAAACCTAAACAAAGAAGGAACATTATTTGTGATTGGTTCTTAGCATGCTCTCAGCCGAAAAAGACATTCTGATTGGCTGGAAAGAACAAAGAAACTGCCTGATCAAAGAAAATAAAGAAAAACGCTGAGATTTTCATTTCGAATACGATTTAAATTATTATTAAATAATATTTATGGAAATTAAACATAATTTTCAGAGAGAATAATAAAAAAACAAAATTATTTTCGAAAAATATTGAAGATTTAAGTAAATATATTGAAGATGTAGTAAAAAGAAATATTTACTTTTCTATAACGTAAAAGTCGATCTTTTTGTTTACATTATAACTTTTATGTTGCCGATATAGAATATCTTAGAATAAATAAATAGCAATTTATTTTTGAAAGAACTTTCGTTTTCTTCATGACCTGAAAAATTAATTATATACTTTTTTATAAACGTATCTGAGTTGAATTTAATATTATAGACGAATATGTTTTAACAATAGGCTTTGTCTTCAGTTTGTGAGTTGGCCAATTAAAAGATTTGATTTTTATCTCATACAACCAATGATTTAATTAGCGGTTTAAGGGTTAAGTTAAATTTGTCATACCAAAATTATATATATATGTTTAAGTTTTATTGTTTTTACTATTAAATTATTGAATTGTAGATTAATATAAAATCCGATTACTCCCACATTGGGATATTTTTATAAGTATAACCAAATGTGATATTAATATACGATTCTATGCCTCGCAATTAGTAGCGCCATATGTAACGGAACGGAATTTTTTACCTGGTATGGTACTAGGTTAGCTAAGTCATCACAATGAATAAGAGAATCTATCTTGGACCTTTGTGCCTATATACTCACACTTTAACTTCATTCCTGGAAGATGAGAGGTTAATAATCACATAAATATTAAAATATATACCTACAATCACCTCGTCCTTACCATCGTTCTTTTCCGTTATTCCCAGGTTTCAAACTCATGGAGAATCTGCATAGTGGTATAGTTCAGAGTATATCACTTAAAATGCGAATATGCATAAACATATGTATGTGTATAAGGATAGGTGTGTATATATGAAAATATGTGTAAATGTGTAAAAATATATTAAGTATGTGAGAAGATATGACTAATTGAAAATTGAGTATGAAAAAATACATCGGGAGTTTTTAGTTAAACACTTATATACCTATAGTATATGAACATGGATGGGCTTCTCACCAATACGCATTAGCCACTAGTGAGTTTATTGGGTTTTTACCTCTGAGTTTAAGATCAAGAAACACTATGGTCTTTCTTCTCAGTTGCCTGATAAGGCAGAATGAATTAAAATACTGAAGTGAATTGGGATGGACATATTGCTAGAAGAGATGATAATAGATGGACAATTGAAAGCTTAATTGGATTCCAAGAGATTGTAAAAGACCCAGAAAGAGACCACATGTGAGATGGATGGATGAAATAAGAAAGTGTGCAGGGATGATGAAATAAGAAAGTGTGCAAGGATGATGTGGAGAAGAGAAGCTAAAGATCAGAGAAGTTGGTTTGAATTTGGAGAGACCTTCATCTTGCAGTGGATTGATAATGATTGATGATGATGATGATATATTTATCAAATATATTTACAAAAGTAATATTTTAATAAAAAAATATAATAACATATAAAATATTTAATTTAATATCTATGGTTACTTTTTGATTATAGTTTTTTCTATTATTATTCCAAACTCTTATCCCCTACAAGGAATAACCATTTGATGACCACTTTAACTAAACGAAATTTATTTTATAGTTATGATTGTCTAAATCATTCTTGCTTGCTACACCATTATATTGGAATTATAATTTGTTTTATTTTCATTAACTTGATAGGTTAAATTCATATCAGTCATCTTGAAGATATGGGATCCCCCTGTTATACGATATGATTATAATAAAGAGAGGAAAGACCATTTATAATAGAAATAATTAATCAAGTATACTGAAAACATTTAATTAATATATTAGTATGAACAATATAACAATGTAAATGTATATGTGTTGGGAATAAATATGTATTAGGTAAAATCTTACCTTTACCTTGATGCTGATTGGATTGGTAAGCAAGTAAGTTCTCATCATAACAATATATTTTATTTTACTTACAATAATGGCAGTAATATTCATCCATTATGTTATATATTAACACTTATTTCCCCCCTTTTTGTATCCATATTAAAGGAAAAATATGAACATAAACATTGATATAAAATATATAACTAAATAAAATTCATGCCGTCAACCTAAATGAAGTTTTAAAGTTTATAAAGAAAAATGAATGACCTAATGAATCATTTTAATAATCCTCATTAATCCATTTCCGGTGGGGATGTTTAAATGTGAGCATTCTAGAACATCCATTAAGTCACTTGTACTTTCCATCTTTGGAACTTTTGCTTTGGAGTGTAGAGTTGTTTGATCCGTTTATTAATGGTAAAATTGACATTTTGTAGTACAGATATTAAATGCTATGTCAATTTCATTTCAGTTTTGACAATTATAGTTTTATAAGTGACAACTTTCTTTCCCTGATGTGATTTTGTAATTATTGTATGTACTACTATATATATATATATATATATATATATATATATATATAGTATATATATATATATATATATATATATATATATATATATATATATATTGTAACCTAGTGTTATTGACACTTGGTTTATTATCATTATTTCCACAGGAAAACAATGCAATTTTTTTTTTAGAAAATAAAAAGATAAAATAATAATAATATTAAGTGATTAATAAAATATGCTATTTACTCACTTTAACGTGTTTTAAGCAAATAACTAAAAAATTTAGTAATTTGATGTCATTTTGAAGAAGAGCATGAATAATTTAACTAAAATATTAACAATAAGAGCAATTTAATATAGTATAAAAGCACATATTATAAACAGTAATTGATTTTGGATGGGTAGAGGGAGAGTGGATGAGTATCTTATCATAACGCACAATAACTTCTGATAATTTATTTTGTAGAAATCATATTTAAAAGAAATATACATCACTAATTATTAATTAAGTATATTTATTATTTTTCATTATTTGTCAAATTACTTTGTAATTCATTTAAATCATACGGAAAAATATATGACTGTAATAAGTTTTTTTCCTTTCCTTTGTTTATGTATAATTAAATGATTATTTTTCTGTAAGAGGTCGCTAAAAGAAGACCGCCAAATTTTGAAGAAAGTTTAGTCTGACTTTAGTTTTACAAGGAGGAAGCAGTACTGAAATTCAGTAACAAATTTTTTATTATTTTTTATTGCAGAAATAAATATAAGTCAAGTAAATTTTTAATAATATCATGCGTTGCTAATCCTATTTGATAAGATATTCTGTTTTCTGTGGCCATCTACCTATTTAAAGCTTTTTATACGCAAAAATATACTATCGTATGCTAAAGTTCAAAATGACCGTATTGACTACAGTAATCACGGAAAGCGTCATTATATTTAAATTAAGCAATATAAGTAATTTCCAGGAAATAAACAATTATTTGTTAACTTTACCTTATTTAATTATCTTTTCATGGTATAAAAGAAAATTTATAATTTAAAAGACATATTATAAAAGCCAAGGAAAGTTAACTAGAAAATTTCGCGCTCTTTCTAAAAGAAATTGTCTGCTTTGAAAAACAATGTAAGTTCCCCACGTTAAAATATGTTTTATTCACTGAACATTATCTAGAAATAATATTAATGATAAAGGATATTTACTTATACACCTGTATATTTTTTAAAAAGAAAATATAAATTTTCTCAAGGCAAATATCAGAAAATTTGTATGTGTGCATTTTACGGAGAATTCATTATTAAAAAAAAATTACAATTCCTAGAGTAGGAATAAAAACTACAAACATTAGTGATTTAATTATAACCATAAAATAATATGTTATATTATACATCAATTGGAGTCATTAAAACTTCATATCCACGTAAGTCAGCTGCAGTCCTTATAATAATAGTATTTTGGAAAATTCGCGCATTATTTTATTCATAAGCCAGCTAGCTAAAAAATGATACGTATCGCCAATAGTAAAAAGAAAAGAATTGTATATGTGATCGTCTATTGTCAAATATTCGTCATGTTAAAATATGTATTGTTTTCTTGAATCCCAAAATTATATCAGTTAATTCAAGGAAGAGTTAACATCCAACGCTGCTATGTTTTCTTTGCCTAATTTATTAATTGCACCAGAATGGAGGCAACTTTTATATAAATGAAATAATAAAATGTGTTTCTTATTTTAAATTTTGCTTCGTGAACTACGAATGGATCAAGTTCTTCATCTAGATGAATTGCCCAACGGAAAAACATTTTTCTAGTGAGATAATAATCACTTGTTAAGTAATGATTTTTTTTTACTAATTTGTAAAATTATGTGTATTTTTTTTATATATCAACAGGTGAAAGGCTGTATAGTCAAGTAATATTTAAATGACCTTGTAATCATAAAGATATGTTTTCATATAATTATTCTAGGTTAAATTTATATTTGAGATGAAAATTTTTTTTTATAAAATGTGTTTACTTATGATATGCATTATGGGTATAAATTTATATGTTAGATGCGTAAAAGAAGAAAAATTCAGATACTTAATAGGTAAAATATCTAGTTAAAATTATCAGAAGTAATTAAAGAGAAGTGCTATACAAGATATTACTTATTTAAAGTTTGAAACAAATTTATACTATGTTAATTGCGGAACTTATTCCCAATTATTCTGTATTAACGCATTCACTTGATTTAGTTCAAGATACTATAATACCAATTACTTGTTGAATTTTTCTTTGGCAAAGGCGAAAATTATTATGGTTAATTCTGTGTTATCCATTGATTTCAGACGTTGATCTAAGTATACCCCGGAACATAAATTTAGTATAATTAGTGTATTTGCTTGTCTTGCCCCGAGATAGCATCAGTATATGATTAATATTCGCATTAGTAATAATTGTAATGTCTTTATGTTGTGGGATGGAAAATGATCTCCCCAAAAGCTTTATTTTCCATGAGGGGAATAGATAAATCTAGTATTCGGGTATGTTTATAACCCAAGTGATCGCTTCTCAGAGTTAGGACGATCAGTAATTTATATCGTATTTAGTGTATTTCATTCATTAAAATCCCAGGAGAGGATTATAATTGGTGTGTGTTCCTATTATGCCCAAGTAAGAGGCAAGGACCCACCAAACTATTTTAATATAGTAGTTAACTCTACAGACCTTCAGTGTTATTCCATATTCCTCATGAGAAAATAGAGATAATTCCACCACGGAAGGTGTTGAATATTGTATTTTGTTTAGAAAGTTATGGCAAGATAACGGGTATATTGGAGGTTAATTCCTCAAGATCCATTTAGTAAAAATAGCGTGCTAGTATATATGATCAATGTCTGGATTGTGCAGCGGAATAGTGCTGGTAATCCACACGTAAGTCAATGGAGAGAGTAAGTTTAAAATTGCGTGATTTAAAAATTTTTATTTGCCAATGGAGGGTTCAAATACTAGGTTTAATTCGGGTTAATGATTAAGTAACACTCACAATATAACTTATACTGAGGAATACAATGTGTATAACAACTTCAGTTGTTATTAAGGTAAATATTAAAATAATAAGTGTAACTTCTGATAAATAACCCATAAATTATAATAAGTTATCTAAATAAAAACTATCATTTAATTAAAGATATGATAATAAAAATCGTTTGTACGCATTGCCTAGAATCAGATTATTTGTATTTTAAAACAAATAGTTAGTTAATAAAGTTAAGTAACCGTTCATATAAGATACACTAAACGGATGAGTTGATGTATCGATAATAATATTTAATTTGTTATATTCAATTTGCATAAATGTAAAAAGAAGATGAAGAAGTAGTTCGAATCCAAGTCTAAAAGTATAGACGAATTACTGTTAGTTATATTTTGTTTTATCCATATGGGATCCAATAAATTGTATATGTTTGTTTATTATGTTAATCATAAAGGATAGTTTTGTTAAACTGTAATAATAAATTATAATCTTGTTAAAATTTAGTAATAAATTATAGTCTTGTTACAAGTTGTTTTGAGTCATTTTTCTTGTGTGCTAAATAATGTGTATTGGCATAATACTTGCAATACTTTCTTGAGTCCAAAATCATTTATGAAATCTTAAATTCAATACACCAGATAGACAATTGTAAGCAGATCAGAATATTTCAGTATATTTTAATTTAATAAGAATTATTTGTGGAATTGGAAACTTCAGACCAAGACATTTTATTTTATGGGTGTGTAAAATCACTTTATTCCCAAACTAGTAGGTTTTGGTTGCCCATTGTTCCATACACATTTAAGTGAAGTGTCTAAGTAATAAATCTTAGTTAAATTATTGTGTTGTCATGGATGATGGAAGGACACAAAAGCACCCTTGTCTTTTCATCATTCCGACTGAGATTCTGGATAAAATGGCTGTATTATTCAAAATTATGCGTTGTTATTGAATATGGTTATCATCTCGTTAAATATTATAATAGTTGATATGTGGATGAAGACACCTGGAATTTAAATAAGATAAATGTTTCCTATAGCTGACCAGAATGTCAGTCATATGCGACAACACAATACTGCTGAGCATTTTTCTTTAAAAATAACAGAGAACCCTGAGATTAGTGTCATTATTATAAGTACTCGTACATTAAGAATTGATCAATTATGATCAACATTACAAGCGTGGCATGACTTAAGAGATTGAAACTTCTGATTGTATAATAATAAAATATTGAGATCATATTGGCAAATTAATGAATGTTTTGTTTTAGTCAGTAATATTAACAATGACATGAAATCATCATCATCATTGTCAAACAGTGCAAGTACTTACAGCTCAGAGAATGTGTTTTGGATAGAGAAAGAATGTTAGTTATTCTAAATTTTCTTTTTAAATTTATTTTATTAATGATAATTTTTTTTAATTCTACCTCTGTCGGAACTGCATATCGCTGTAGCTGAATTATTATAACTAACCTAATGTCCAGCTATATTAGGAAAGATAGGGTTTGCTACCCGAATCATAGATGGAAGCGTTTGGGCTTTCCGAAGTGATTTCTTAGATTCGCTAGAAAATTCGATTCGTTTGATTTCCCTGATGTGATTTTGTAATTATTGTATGTACTACTATATATATATATATATATATATATATATATATATATATATATATATATATATATATATATATATATAT
>JAQFVV010009375.1:0-13686 GCA_028023455.1 Epiperipatus broadwayi | reverse complement strand
TTTTTTCTCAGTTGTGGTTTGAGATCAAGTTAATAATTTTGAAATGATAATAAGCAGCATGTGATCATCATTAGCCCTAAGTTGGGCAGCCATTTATAATGTTTTCCATTGGTATATGATTACCATCAGCCCTCATTTGGGTAGCCACTGGTAATGGAATAGGGAATTTCAGGTTAAGTTGGGAAGATGGAAATCATCTCACCCTGAAAGGCAAAATATATTTCAAATAATGAAACTTAATATAAATTCAAAATACATAAGTAAAAATATAATATTCAAGATATAAGTATATAAGATACTAAGTATGTTATTCAAGATATTAATATTAATGCAAGATTAATATTAAAAAATATATAGGTATAAAATTTTATTTATTATAAAAGCATGTGAAATTTTGAGTATTCTCTGAGACATCAACTCGTTTAACTCCCTAGTGTAACTATGATTAACTATAAATCCACCAGTATTATCAATAAGTAAGTATAAGTACTAGTCATTCATCATCAGTGGATAATTAACAGTCAAATTCTATTACAACTTTCTTATTTCTTTAAAAAAAAGCCAATTTTCAAATGGTAATTGTTGATTGATTAATTAACAATGCCTTTAAATTAAAAGATTTGCTTTTTGATTTTAATTCAAACAAAATTATGCTTGCATTTTGAGTCATATTTTTTTTTCAATATCATTTTAAAAGAATTACTAAAATATTTTTTCCAATATATATATATATATATATCAAATCATCTTTGGATTGATCTTTTTTTGGTCATTTAACTTAAGCAAATTATTGATTTGTTTTATTTTAAGTAATAGGTTAAAATGTCATTTGAAGGAATATTAAAATAATTTATTTATACAGGAAATGTGTTTCTCTGTGGTTCCTTATAGGTATAAATAAACTGTAGCATATGCATACAATTTTTCATGCTTTCTTTTGGTGAACCTGATTTTTGGTTCATTAGGAAAGTATAGTCCAGGATTGTCATCATTAAGGAAGGTACAATTCAAGTAATTTGTTGCCATGACATAAGCTCCTTTCTGTCTAGAATTTGATGGACTTCAGGCCAGCAAGTTGTCTTGTCCACATTTAAGGCTTTAGAGATCGAGAAGTCAGTCTTTCTTCTAGCCAAAATTGATCCAGGCAAATAGCTGTCTTGTCCACATTTAAGCAGGCTAAATGGGTCTGCCTTCATGATTCAATATTCCAACATAGTAAATTAGTAGACTGCAGTTGGACTTGTTTCTTTGCCTTCCTTCTTGGAATCTCTGTATAACTCTCCAACACTAATGACTGCTAGACAGCTACTTAACAAAAATATTAAGATGAACTAAAAATCAGACTGTCTTAAAAATACTATCCAAACTGTTCTAATATTTTTATCCAGCCCTTTATAGCTAAAGTTGAGATAACAAAAACACTAATTGAAATTTATTTTTCTAATCCTTTTGAAAATAAGTTTAAAATCAAAAATATAATTGGAAAAAGTTGATTTCAATTAACTTTAATCCTTTGGAATTTTATAATCTACAAAGATTTTTAACTGGATAGTTAAATGTATACAAGCCTTAATTAAAAGATTTCAAAAATAAATCATGCTTGTTTTTAAATTCAAAATCAGAATTCAATAAAAATATTATTTAGACCTTTTTAAATGTTTAATTTGTAATAAAATTCTATTTTAAATTCAGAATTATTTATGCTTTTGTTTATTATTTTTATTCCAGGAAATATAAAAAATATCTACAAAAATTTTTGTCTGTGTTTATTTCTACTTTTCCTTTATATATATATATTGTAACAGAGTATAATATGCCATTACATTATTTTAAAATGAAAATAAAAAGATTGTAAATAAAATTTATTAAAAAAAAAAAAAATTAAAAACTGAAAATTAAAAGTTGTTTAACATATATATAGATCGCATAGATGGACAACTTTAAAAACGATTTTACAAAATAAAAGTATTTGAAAGTAATTTTTTGTAAAAAAAAGTAAAAATATAAAGACTGATATTTTAAAAATAGAAATAATGTTGATTTCTATAATCTTAGAAAATGGAAATTATTGTTTTATTAATTAAATGATTGTTCTAAAGCACACTAGCCTTGGGACATGCAAATAATTAAATGGTCAGATAAGAGAATACAAAGAAATTAAATGACCAATGCAAGCATGAAAATGACAGCACAGACCGTAACTGAAACACAAGAGGATTAGTGACGTCTTGCTCATTGAATCCCAAGATTTGATGATAAGAGGCTAAGAAAAATATAAAAGCCAAATGATTATTATAATTCGGATCTGAGAGCTGACTATGAAGATATCGTTATACCTAGCTATATTGCAGATTTTCACGATGTGGAAGTCTGCAATAAATGTAATTTTCCAGACAACCAGCCAAGGCCTCTGGATGACAGTTCCTGACCAAATGCATGGCAAGTAGCAGTTTCATTTCAAAGAAGGACAAAATCTACGAAAGTGATCACGATGGACTTCTAAATCTGTTCAATCCGTAAAGTATGAACTCTTGTGCCTATCTAATAAGAACTTTTCTAAAATTGCAATTAATTAATAGCTAAAAATAAGAACTCTTATCTGACTTATAGATGTAAATTCAATTATTAATATTTTTTATGCATCTGTTTAAGCAATCATTTTCATTTCTCTTTTTTTGTGTGCGTGTTATGTTTTAACTAAAATGTATTTTAATTTAAGTTGAGGTGGATAGCTATATAGATTCATTAAATTTGTTTATGTTTATTTTAAAGGGTTAATTTCAGGCTATTTGTTTCATAGTTAGGGCGATGCTTGTGGAGGGATATATGGGTGTTTATATTAATGTAATGTGAAGCATGTTTAGCATACAGAGCAACGTTCCCAACTGAATGCATGACCCCAAAGAGGCAGTCATATTGTTGAAATGGTTGCAGATGTATTTCCTGCACCATTGACCCCTTCTAGCTCTATGGACAGGGATTTATAAGTCAGCAGAAAGACCACTCTCCCCTATACCTAGCACTCTTTAAAAAAATTATATACATGGTTCCTTAGTCAGACAGATGCACATTCCTGTTCTGGACATGGATCATTTCCTTCAAATAATATCACACTGTCAGATGCACATTCCTGTCAGCATGGTTATATGCTAACATCTTCATATTGCATTGGTTGTGACTATATATCTGGAAGCAGGCATTGGGTTTGGCTACGAATGTTTAGTCTGAGATTGAATGAATGTTTTGATAAGTTTTTAAGTGGAAAAAATCTATGTAGTCTATCTATACTCAACATGCTAAAGTAAAATATAGTTAAAATGTCCATCTGTGTGGACTTTATTAAACAATAATTTAAATTTAAAAATAATAATAATAGCCAATTTAAAACTAATTGGAAAGTCTAAATTTATTCCTCAATTTTAAATATAAATATTATATATGTGCGTAGATAAATGTTTGAGTGTTAATTACTGGCAGTGGCTTCTTTTATTTTATTGTTTTAAATATTAATATATTTTGAAAATATAAATCTATTAAAACTAATAAAAATGTTTAAATCTCTGCTACTCTATGAGCTAGTGACATTGGGTAAATGGTCAGAATAATATATATAAAAAAATTTTTTTGAATCTTAACTTACGTATCTGCCTACTATATAAATTTTTCTAGGTTCAAATGCCTAGATGGCGCCCTTGTAGTGCAGATATGATAAGACTCATTGATCATCTTTTCAGTGACCATTAAAATATATATTATATATATGCACACAACTATGTTGGTGTGTGCCATGAAATCCCAAACAGTTACAATATTGTATGTTTCTGAGTAGAGGAACTCTGGGTGATGTCCAATAGGAGTATTCATATTGTCTTTTATATGTTAGTGGCCCTATTGTGGTATATGTTTAAATCTACTTTTATTACTTGTGCCAAGTGATCAGAAAAAGGGGAGGAGAAAAGACATACTTCAATTAAATGATACAACATTGGGGAATATAACATTAGATCTATGAGTATGCTGAGATGATTGGTATAATAGTTTGGTGAGAGAAAACCCTTATCATTCATAAGTGGCATTGCAAGTTGATTTATTCAGTTTGCAATAAACTTGTGATAGCTCATATTAAAATCCCTGGCAAGTATAGTGGAATAGAAATTGGACACTAAAAGAGAGTTAATGGTTAAAATTATACTGTTAATTACAATAGGACTGGGGAGAATATATAAAAATATAACTTTGATTAAAATAGTACTCTGATTAAATGTGATTATCAGGATATTGGAATCTATGAAAATTATCTTAAATGATGTGAATGAGCATTCTTAGGTAAGAAATATACCTGTCCCACTTGATGGTGATAAGGTTTCCTTTTGAGCATGTGCAAAATCCAAGTTTTCTCATATATGTAACTGGATCGATTTGTGATCCATTGTATGTTTTTGTTTCTTGTAGACTCAATATGCTGAGTTGCATTAATTTTGTATTTTTTGTATATACTTTTTGTCAAGTTTCAAATAGTGGGCATTGTATGTTTCCTTTTCTATTATTTCATTAACCAATAAAAAAAGCATTATTGTTATGTTGAGAATAATAGTGAACATGTCGTAATAAATATCTTGAATTTTTTATAGACATGTTTTTCAGAGTGACTTACAGGATTAATCTGAATCATAACTTTATCACCTAAATGAAAAGTCTGGCTAGAGGTCTTTTGCTTATTTATTCTCAAATCTCCTGCTTTCATTAATCTATGTCTTGCTTTGGTTACCTTCTCTATATCAAATGTAGAAAGATTAATGAGTAATCTTGTTTTGAATAAGTAAGATACATATTGAAATGCAAGCTAATAGGTTCAAATCCAGTTGATTTATTAACATACCAGTTGATATAATTAACTACCTGATTGACCTGTTTAACCCAACCATGGTGGTTAGTATTAATAGGTAACTGAAATAAATTCCTAATTCACACATTATTTATTCAAAGGAATTAGTCAGTGGATTTTAAATTGAGATTAAAACATGTTTTATTTAATTTGTGTTCATCCATTTTACCCTTTCTACTAAGATAAATCTAATTCCATGATCAGTAATAATGGTATCAGGCAATCTATTCATATTAAAGTGCTTACCCTCTAAAACATGAATAGTATATTTAGCATAAGTTTGTGGTACCAGATATACTGTTACCAATTTTGAAAATAGGTCATATACCATTATCAAATATCTCATTTTTTAATGGAGGTAATGATCCATAATAATATACTGCTGCTAAAATGGTGTTATGTTGTTTTAGAAATTAAAAGGTTTTGTTTTTAGACTTTTGCATCCATTTACCACAGGTAAGTTGCTAGTATACATTTTTGGCCAATAAAACAATTGGTTAATATTTTTTTTATTTTTGCAACTCCATAGTATGTATACAAACAATAAGCATGGGATCGTTATAAGTTGATACCTAGCCTTTATACTGTAATACACTACCTTCTATATTAGTTCTATCTTTATTCTTTCATGTGGGTTTATTCCTACTGTCAGTAACCTCAAATGGTTTTATAAGATATTTAATTATTTATTCCCAGTTTGGATAATCTCTTTGTCTATCCATTAAATGTTGCAAGTAGTTTTCTATGGATTTGGTTAAAGATAACTCAATGAGAGCAAATATATTTTTGTCTATGTTTAAATGTTGTTGACATAGCTGAGTTGGTTGTCAGCTTAGTGTATCTGCAGCTACATTGTCAGAACCTTTACAATAAACCACAGTGTAATTAAATTTCTAAATAAACAAACTCCACCTGATCAACTTATTATTGGTCAAATAGCTGTAGTTCAGGTGTTAAAGGCTTTTGTGATCCATGATCACAATTACCTCAGATCCTATTAGAAATTTGGAAATTTATTTGAAACACTTAAACTGCAGCTGTAGCTTTTTTCTCTGTTACTGTATAATTAATTTCAGGGTTTCTCAATAGTTGGCTAATAAAATAAAAGTCTTCATGGTGGCCATCTTTTTGGACTTGAAACAAAGTAGCCTCTAGCCCAGAGCCACTACTAGCAGTTTGTATATAGAATGGTTTAATGAAATCAGCGTATGACAATATAACTTCATTTAAAAATATATTATTTATAAGTTGAAAATTGTCATTATATAGGATAGTTCATTCCAGTTTGCATCCTGTTTTTAGTGTCAAAAAATTTTTTTTTTGTAAAATCGGTTATAAAAATTAACCTAACCCTAAAAATGATCTAATATACTTTTTAGTTTTTGGACTGGAAAATTGTGTATTGCTTCTATTTTGTCATAGTGAGGATGAATATCTTTTCCATTGTTTATATGACTTAGAAATTTCACTTGTGTTGCAGCCAAAATACTTTTCTCTAAATTTATTTTAATTTATTTTCTCTCTAGCATTCTTGAAAAAAAATGTTGATGTCTGTAATATGTTCTTCCATATTGATACTGAAGCAATGGATCTGAAGCCCGATCCATGCTTCACATCTTCCTATAAACTTAATTAGTATTGTAGACCTAAATTAAGTTTATAGTTCAATATCAGCAGGGTTTTGCATTAGAGTTAAAAATAGTTATGCTTATTAAATGTGTATTATAGTTAAATATTTTATTTTAAATAAATTTCATTCTATTGATAAAAATTGCTTAACCTATTAGTCAAACATATATATACATCTAGCGTATATATATGAGTTAATGCAAGATTCTGCTGAGATAAAATGCTTATTCTATTGTAAAATAAAAATATATTGTTGTTCAAATTTTATTAAAATATTTAGTATGATTTGATTTTGAGATAAGCCCACCAACATTTCTGAAAGAATGTATATTTTAATTAGTGAGCCGTTCAAGTCTAATTAAAGATGGCATTTTCTTTCTTGCTTTTTAATTAATAGAATTCCAACTTTAAAGTAAGAAAGTTAGAGTAAAAAAATTGAAGTTATTTTTAGAACGTGTTGTTTTGAAACAAAGCAGCAAGGGGGGCTTATCAAGATCTCAGATCATACAAACAATGGAAGGTAGCTGTCAGAGAAAGTATAAATAGCAGGGAGAACAAAAGAGATATTTATTCGGACTTTTCTTTTTGAAGGAGTCATTTGATTCTGATTTTGCTTGTGAAGGCGATTTATTAAGATTTTTCTTGCTGTTTTATTTCCAAGCTTTCTGGAAAGTGCATTCAGATTTCTCTTGGGAGAAATCCGTCAGATTTTGCTTCACATTTAGCTTGTGCTTCAAAAAAAAAGTTATACAGCTGTCATTTTCAAACAATGGAGAAGTGGGAACCTGCTCCAGTTAAAACCAACCGTATTTTGAGGAAAATGGATATGCTTGGCTAGGCAAATCATAGCTTTGCCTATCGCCGAGGTTCCTAAATACCATCCAAAAATGCCTTAACATCCATTCAATAACCATATGAACTCTATGCCGTGTCTGGAGAACTTTTCATGGAAGCCATACTTCATATTTTCATTGTCCGGACAAACACCTATCGTCGGTCGGATCAAGCCACGGACGCCGTAGGGAACATCACGGAAAAAGGACGGTATCGTATCTACTATATTAGACTATCTCGTATGCTACTTTTGATTCATATTGTTTTATTGTTGTATTGAAATATATGTCTTTGCTATGTAAACATTTTATGAATTAACCTTAAATATATTTTGGGATCATCTAGCTATATGTAACCTTTTTACCTTCGCTATTCTTCCTTACTAACCATTGTAAATATTTAGTATTTCGTTGCGGTTAAATTTAATAATTAATTTTTTGTCATTTGAAATCACTTTCCAATTTTATTTATGTTGTTAATTGAATCCAAGTCAGTTTCTTTTGTGTGCCAACTTGATCTTTTTGATAACACCTCTTTTTTGTCCGCCATTAGCTAGTCACGTATATTTGATTTAGCTATATACGTTCTAAGTTAATTTTAAACCCGGTTTTTCGCGCAAAGCCATAAGAAATGCTTTGCGAAAGGTTGTTATTACCTATCGTACTTTATCGAGAAGATCGAGTTGGAAATTTTTAATAAAATTGGGAAGAAAAGAATTTGACCGCAAACCTATTAACCTGTTTTCGTTTAATTGTCTAATTAGTTTGTTGCAGTAATTTAGGGGAATAGCGGAGGCCATTAAAGCTTTATTCATATTTTAAAGCCAGTAATTAAACATTATTTAATTATCAAAAACTTGAGTTTCTTAGTCATATTAAATGTTTTATTTTTACTTTTCAATGATCCAGGCACGCAAAACGCAAACACCAACACATCTTTTTATGTCCTTTACACATTTAGCTTTTAGCTCTTTAGGATTTCCCGTCCATGTCTCTACCGCTGTTGCTAAGCTTTGTGGCCGGTTGAAAAATAATTTATGCGTGGCTCAGATGGTGTTGTTGGTTCGTGAATTAGCCCCGAGAATAGGCGAAATAGGGCAGAGGTTATTATATTCTTTATTTCATATTTCGCGTATAGTGGCCTCGAGGTACTTTCGCTTAGGACTCGAACTAGGTTAAACCAGCATACATAATCTGACTGTCACAGTAGATTTTTTTTTTCTCCGCATTCTGGACGCCCATCGTGTGGCTATTCGAAATTTTCCATACCCTGCAATGCCCTGTATAACATTCGTAAGTGTGTAGAATGTTTTTCCTTTTTCTGTTTTAAATTAAGGAAAATATGGATAGACGTATAATTTTTTTTCCGATTCTGACGCTAACAACGTGGACGAGTGTCATTTTTTTTCTTTTCTTCAAAAAATTTTTTAACAGTACCCTGAGAAGCTAGTTTTAGTTTAATGTATTTATATAAAATAATATGTATAATTTTTTTCAAGTTGGTTTCCTAACGTGAGCTAAATGTCATTTTTTTAATTAATTAAGAAGTTAAATGTGCCATAAGCTAAACATTTTTTTTCCGAGTTTGATATATATGAAATGAATATTTTATATTTAAAAAGTTAACACGCCGTCAGTTGTTTTTTTTTGTGTGTGATTAGAAAAGAAGATTTCAGAGTTAAAGTAATTTTTTTTTCCCTAATGAGTAGTTCCGTCATGGCCAGTACGCCATATTTTTTTTGTCGTATAAAGTAGATAGCTTCGATAAGGCGGAAGTGTCAAATATATACCCACCCGCCCTCCCTTAAATTAGCTTTCGTACTTTAGATTGTTTTTAGTATCGCTCAAATATGAAAAAGTTTGGAATAATAATGTTTTTCTCGAAATATAGTATAAACGGTAGTGTTAATATTTTGAGTCAAAAAAAAAAAAAGTACAGTACATAATAGATTTTTATTTCCGTTTGGATAAATTTTTGTAAATATCTTAGATAACCTTTTTTTTTTTCGTTAATAGAATTTTTTTTTCATAGATTGAAAGCTTTGATAAGTCAAAATTACACGTGTCAGTGTATGGTGTTAACAAACATTTTTTTTTTCACTTTCTCTGCATTTCGTTTTTATATAAAATGAATGCTATAATCATGCAAAATTCTCGTTCACTGTTAAATATTTTGTAATTACGTGTCCTACCAAATATATATAAGTTTTGTTAATAAAATAGCAAACTTAATTTTCAACTTAATAAAGAGTAAATGCGTATGTCGTTTAATTTATATTTTTGTATAACATATATGTCAGCCACCCTTTAGTTAAGATTTTTTTTTCTCCATTTCGGATTATGCTATTGAATCATTTATTGAGTAACCGTTAGGTGAAGACCTTTTGAGTAACCGTTAGGTGAAGCCCTTGTTTTTTTAGTGATCGTTTATGAAGATTCCTTGAGTAACCGTTTAGGTGAAGACCCCTTACACTTTAGAGTTCAGAATTGCTGAGTAGCCTGAAATAATAGGTCTATGTCTGCAATTGTTGTTTCCGTGTCATAGTTGTGACCAGCGTTACTTGCCTGAAATAATAGGAGTATGCGGTTTGCAATATGACATTTTTTCTAATAAAGCCATGTACATAATAATAAAAGAAATATTTGTATAGGTATATCTGTTTGTATATTTATATGTAGTCATATATATGCTTATTTGGTGTGTACATATTCATATATATGGGTGTATATGGTATACACTTCGTTATAGTTTGGTAAAACCCATTTTTTATATAAATGTTTTTTTGAAACAGTTTTTGATCTCAATGCGTGATTCTGTAAAATTGCTTGATAATTGTTCATCTATTTCGGGTTGTGACCAAAATGGTAGTTGGTTTCGATCCCAGGTTCATAATTCGGAGTGGCAGTTATCGTGGGATTTTACTTCTATTTTTAATTTTTTTTTGTATATATTTTATTTTGTTAATCGTACTTTAGGCTGTTTAAATTTTTTTTGTGTGTCATGACCAAAATGGTAACTGGTTTCGATCCCAGGTCAGACAAATTACCGTACTTAGTTGTTATACGTCTTAGATTTAAATAATATTGTGTCACTTAAAAGAGCATTTACTTATTCATGCAGAGATTATTTTTTCGTTCAGCAGGATCAAATTAAATTTTTTTTAAAAGTGAACTGAAACGCAAAGTAAAATTTTAATTGCATTGAAACTTTATAAACCCTTATAAATGTGTGCTTGGATCATTATCCATTAATATGTATATTTGATATGGCCATTGTCTTGTCGACTGGCGCCCTTCTCAAATAAATTTGTCGGCAAGTGCAATTTCTCATATCGGATATCAAATAGACTAAACTATACTAGATGATTACTGGCTGTATTTTTTCAAGCTTAAAACGCTAAATGAAGATGCTGGTGTACAATATTATATTTTGAATGAATTTTTTCGCTGATTTTGTCATATTTAGGTAGAATTAGCTAAATTATACTGAACTGCAATGTTAAAGTATTGAAATTCATCAATTTTTAAAAATTTGTATCCTGGCTGTATTTCCAAGCTTAAAACGCTAAATGAAGATGCTGGTGTACAATATTATATTTTGAAAGAATTTTTTCGCTGATTTTGTGATATTTAGGTAGAATTAGCTAAATTATCCTGAACTGCAATGTTAAAGTATTGAAATTCATCAATTTTTAGGAATTTGTATCCTGGCTGTATTTATAAGCTTAAAACGGTAAATGAAGAAGCTGGTGTACAATATTATATTTTGTATGAATTATTTCGCTGATTTTATCATATTTAGGTAGAATTAGCTAAATTATACTGAACTGCAATGTTAAAGTATTGAAAATCATCAATTTTTAGGAATTTGTATCCTGGCTGTATTTCCAAGCTTAAAACGCCGTATGAAAAAGCTGGTGAACAATATTATATTATGAACGAATTTTTTCGCTGATTTTGTCATATTTAGGTAGAATTAGCTAAATTATACTGAACTACAATGTTAAAGTATTGAAATTCATCAATTTTTAAAAATTTGTATCCTGGCTGTATTTCCAAGCTTAAAACGCTAAATGAAGATGCTGGTGTACAATATTATATTTTGAAAGAATTTTTTCGCTGATTTTGTCACATTTAGGTAGAATTAGCAAAATTATCCTGAACTGCAATGTTAAAGTGTTGAAATTCATCAATTTTTAGGAAATTGTATCCTGGCTGTATTTCCAAGCTTAAAACGCTAAATGAAGATACTGGTGTACAATATTCTGTTTTGAATGAATTTTTTCGCTGATTTTGTCATATTTAGGTAGAATTAGCTAAATTATACTGAACTGCAATGTTAAAGTATTGAAATTCATCAATTTTTAAAAATTTGTATCCTGGCTGTATTTCCAAGCTTAAAACGCTAAATGAAGACGCTGGTGTACAATATTATATTTTGAATGAATTTTTTCGCTGATTTTGTGATATTTAGGTAGAATTAGCTAAATTATCCTGAACTGCAATGTTAAAGTATTGACATTCATCAATTTTTAAAAATTAGTATCCTGGCTGTATTTCCAAGCTTAAAACGGTAAATGAAGATGCTGGTGTACAATATTATATTTTGTATGAATTATTTCGCTGATTTTATCATATTTAGGTAGAATTAGCTAAATTATACTGAACTGCAATGTTAAAGTATTGAAAATCATCAATTTTTAGGAATTTGTATCCTGGCTGTATTTCCAAGCTTAAAACGCCGTATGAAAAAGCTGGTGAACAATATTATATTATGAACAAATTTTTTCGCTGATTTTGTCATATTTAGGTAGAATTAGCTAAATTATACTGAACTGCAATGTTAAAGTATTGAAATTCATCAATTTTTAAAAATTTGTATCCTGGCTGTATTTCCAAGCTTAAAACGCTAAATGAAGATGCTGGTGTACAATATTATATTTTGTATGAATTATTTCGCTGATTTTATCATATTTAGGTAGAATTAGCTAAATTATACTGAACTGCAATGTTAAAGTATTGAAAATCATCAATTTTTAGGAATTTGTATCCTGTCTGTATTTCCAAGCTTAAAACGCCGTATGAAAAAGCTGGTGTACAATATTATATTATGAACGAATTTTTTCGCTGATTTTGTCATATTTAGGTAGAATTAGCTAAATTATACTGAACTGCAATGTTAAAGTATTGAAATTCATCAATTTTTAAAAATTTGTATCCTGGCTGTATTTCCAAGCTTAAAACGCTAATTGAAGATGCTGGTGTACAATATTATATTTTGAATGAATTTTTTCGCTGATTTTGTCATTTTTAGGTAGAATCAGCTAAATTATACTGAATTGCAATGTTAAAGTATTGAAATTCATCAATTTTTAAAAATTTGTATCCTGGCTGTATTTCCAAGCTTAAAACGCTAAATGAAGATGCTGGTGTACAATATTATATTTTGTATGAATTATTTCGCTAATTTTGTCATATTTAGGTAGAATTAGCTAAATTATACTGAACTGCAATGTTAAAGTATTGAAAATCATCAATTTTTAGGAATTTGTATCCTGGCTGTATTTCCAAGCTTAAAACGCCGTATGAAAAAGCTGGTGAACAATATTATATTATGAACGAATTTTTTCGCTGATTTTGTCATATTTAGGTAGAATTAGCTAAATTATACTGAACTGCAATGTTAAAGTATTGAAATTCATCAATTTTTAAAAATTTGTATCCTGGCTGTATTTCCAAGCTTAAAACGCTAAATGAAGATGCTGGTGTACAATATTATATTTTGAATGAATTTTTTCGCTGATTTTGTCATATTTAGGTAGAATTAGCTAAATTATACTGAACTGCAATGTTAAAGTATTGAAATTCATCAATTTTTAGGAATTTGTATCCTGGCTGTATTTTCAAGCTTAAAACGCGTTATGAAAATGCTGGTGTACAGTAATATATTTTGAATGAATTTTTTCACTGATTTTGTCATATTTAGGTAGAATTAGCTAAATTATAAAGCTGTCAAAAATGGAACGTTCTCTCTTATTAGGATGGCAATATTTCTTTTATTTGCTGTGTGGCTTACAAGATGTAAGATTATTTTTCAAAACACTGGACATCAAATTAAAAATATTTTCATCTCTATTATTAATAATATAAAAAACAGAGATAAACTTTTTACTGAAGAACAATTACATCATGAAACATGGTCATTGGGTAATTTCCCGGATAATGTTTCGTCAACCTCTGCAAACAACAATGCTGCAATATTTTATGTAGACTTTTAGTTTTTTCATGATGTAAATTTGTTTGTTTTTATCAATAAATTTTCTTGAAACATTAGCTAAA
>JAQFVV010009374.1:0-13706 GCA_028023455.1 Epiperipatus broadwayi | reverse complement strand
TATTCATTTATTATTTAACACTCACAAAAGCGTTTGCACAATTTGGCTTGAAAGGTCGATATGAATGTAATTACAATTGTATACAGACGCTATAAAAATAAATGCTGATTTATATATTATTATTATTATTATTATAATAATAATAATAATAATAATAATAATAATAATAATAATAATAATAATAATAATAATAATAATAATAATAATAATAATAATAATAATAATAATAATAATAATAATAATAATAATAATAATAATAATAATAATAATAATAATAATAATAATAATAATAATAATAATAATAATAATAATAATAATAATAATAATAATAATAATAATAATAATAATAATAATAATAATAATAATAATAATAATAATAATAATAATAATAATAATAATAATAATAATAATAATAATAATAATAATAATAATAATAATAATAATAATAATAATAATAATAATAATAATAATAATAATAATAATAATAATAATAATAATAATAATAATAATAATAATAATAATAATAATAATAATAATAATAATAATAATAATAATAATAATAATAATAATAATAATAATAATAATAATAATAATAATAATAATAATAATAATAATAATAATAATAATAATAATAATAATAATAATAATAATAATAATAATAATAATAATAATAATAATAATAATAATAATAATAATAATAATAATAATTCAATTCAATTTCAATTCAATTTCAATTCAATTCAATTTATTCTATGAAATAAAACAAAGTACATTACAAATATTTAAAAACTCCAAACAAGAAAAATCTTGTGTGTGGAATTTACATGTAAAAATAAATTAAATAAAAATACAATCAAAAACTCAAAAGAACAGTTTAGGAAATAAATAAAATTAATAAAATAAATGCCAAAATTAATACATACTACACAACCATTGACACAAATATTTTTTGAATGATATATAAGAAATATTATTCAGATCAATTGAACATTCATATACAAATTTATTAAACAACTTTGACCCAGAATAAACATATTGTCTTCTACTAGATTCCTTAAAAAATTTTGGTAAAGGTAATTGAAATTTATTAGAAAGACGAGTATTTAGAACATAAACTCTAGAATTCAGAAAAGGTTTAGCACAAAAAATATCAAAAATAACTCTATATTGATATAAGTGATTTACATCAAATAAACCAAATGCAATATAAATATCTCGAACAGAAGAGGAACGAGATCTACCAAAAATAATGCGCAAAGTATAATTTTGCAAAACACGCAAAGAAGATAAAATATGTGGAGAAGCATTACCCCAAATAATGATATTGTAAGATAAAATACTCTGATAACAGGCAATGTAAATAAAAATGAGAGCAGACCTAGGAAGAAATTTAACTAAATAATAAAACATATAGTTTAAATTACGTAACCGTTGACAAAGATAGGTAATGTGATTTGTCCAGGACAATCTGGAGTCAATATATATTCCCAAATAACAATAATTATCTACCAAAGGAATATTCTCACAAGTACATATACTATTATAATGCAAAATATACTTACAGCAAATTTTAATCTTAAGAGAAAATAAAGTACGCTTGTAAGAAAAAAGAATAGCTTTTGTTTTATCTAAATTGACCAACAATGAATTATATGCCAACCATTTACCAATTGAGTCCAAATCCTCATTCACTAATTTTTCAAGAAGATTATAAGAAACAGCATTGCAAGATAAAGCAATATCATCAGCAAAACCAAAAATCTTAGAATGTAACTTCAATGAAAATAAATCATTAATATAAATTAAAAACAATAGAGGACCAAGTACTGAACCTTGCGGAACTCCAGAATTAATCAAGACAACATCACTGATAGTACCATAAATATTAGTAAACTGTTTCCTATCATTTAAATAACTCTCCAACCAACTACCAATAGATCCACGAAAACCATACAAGTAGCAACGCTTAATCAAAATATTATGATTAACAGAATCAAATGCTTTAGATAAATCAAGATAAATAGCCAATGTTTTAAGTTCCTGATCCAATGAAGATGTTAAATACTGAACATGATGTTTTAAAGCATCTAATGTACTTCTGCCAGGAAGAAAACCATATTGATAGTCAGATAAAATTTTATTTTTAAACAGAAATGACAACATTTGATCCCTAACAATCATTTCCAATAATTTAGAAAAAACAGAAATAATAGCAATTGGCCTATAATTGACCATAAGAGTAGAATCACCCTTTTTATAAACAGGAGTAATAACATTAACTTTCAGACATTCTGGAAATGATCCAGACTGCAAAGATAAATTAAATAAATGAACTAAAATAGGCAAAAATGCAACCTTATTTTCTTTAAGCATCTTAGGTGTTATACCATCTAGTCCAAAAGAAGTGACATTTTTTAAACTATCAATTGCTACAGACAACTGAGATTCAGAAACATCAGAATATAAAAAAGAATTCAAACTTGAATAAGAAGACAAAATCTGCTCAGGCACATCACGCATCGATAAATTTACAAAATACTCATTAAACCGATCAGCTAAATATTTTTCATTATTCTGTAACTCAATTAAACTTTCATAATATTTAATACATTTAATACGATCAGGAGAAGATTTTTTAATCAAAGAATTTATTGTTCTCCATTTCAAAGAAACATTTTTATCACTAAGAAATTCTTGATAATATCTAAACTTCAACTTTCTAATATCAGACTTAATTTCAACATTAAGTTTTTTTAAAACATCTGATGAGCCATCCAAAGATTTTAATACATTTCTCTGATTAATTTTACATACCAGCGCATCTGTCACCCAAAGAGATCTTCTTCTATTCTTACTTGTCAATTTTAAATGAAACTTTGCTTTAGCAATTAAATCTAAACAAATAGCTTGGAACCCCAAAAATGCATCATTTACATTATCTATCATAAAAATCTCATCCCAATTCTGAACAGATAATAAATAATTCAATTTAGAAAAAGATAATTTCTCAACATATGCACAAACATTAATATTATCCATACAATTCAATATTTTTAATTCAGTAGCAAAATGATCTGTAAGAAATAATTTAGAAAGAGACGAATCAGAAAATAAACTGCGGCTTAATCTAACAAAAATATGATCTAAAAGAGATTGAGATATAGGAGTAATACGCGTAGGTGAAAAAAAGCGTTTGACTAAATCCATAGCTATAAAGTAAATTTAAATAATCTATAGTAGACTTACAAGCATTATTTAACAAATCAATATTTAGATCACCCATTAAAACAGCAGATTCTGAACCCAAATCTAATAACAAAGAATCAAGTTCAGTAACAAAATCCAAAACTTTACTTGTACATGATCTATATATAGCCAAAATAGAAAGTACACATTTAGGGAGTCTCAAAGTTAATAAAATACATTCTGCAGTATTAAATGTTGGAATATTGAAAGAAAAGTCTAAACCGGTTTTTATAAAAACCATAACACCACCAGATCGTAAATGCATACGAGGAGAAAGTATACTCGTATAGCCATCCAAACTATATAAATTTTGTTCTTGTAAAGAAATCCAAGTTTCCGTTAAAATAATTATATCAAAATGAAATAAAGGAAAATTATTTAAATAAACTACAAGTTCATCAAAATGACATCTAATGCTACGTATGTTTAAATGAAATAATTTAAGTGAAGCAAAATCTTTTTCCTGAGAAATCAAATCAGAATTTATCATAATAAATAAATTTCAGAATGACTCCAAATCACTTTCATTTCTAATTAAAACACGAGGAGAATTATAATCTTTTCTCACATACACTGATCCATTATGAATGAAAGCAAAACCTTGACCAGAACGTAACTTCTGTTTCGCCAACCATAAAAGCCTTCTATTGAATGGAGTCAAACGCTGATTAATATAAATACGTTTGTTATTATTAACCCCAGGCAAAATTTGAGAAACTGTTAAAACAGATTTTTTATTTATTAAAAACTGTATGGCAGAATTTCGTGATTTAAAACGAGCTACAACAAAACCTGGAGCTCCTGATTTATTTTTTGTACGAAAAACGTTTTCCAAATCTACAGCGACATCTGTAACACCGAGCTTGTCCGCCACGTTAGTTAAAATTAACGGCAAATTTTCATTTTCTTGACAAGGCAAACCCTGTATTTCAATTTCATGATCCAGATTAAATCGTTCTATAGAATGTAATTTATCTTTCAATAACAAAATCTCATTCTCATTTGAAGTACAAGAATTAGAAAGACGAATTATTTCTTGATTATTCCGATCCACATTTTCACGCAAAGAAATAACTTCTGTCCGCAAATTAGCAACTGCTTGAGATAACTCTGAAATTGTGTTGTGAATCACCGGCAATAATTTTAATTTATCCAAAATTTCCTCCAAAATTAAATCAGGTGAATTTTTAGCAGTCATAGATGAATCCAAAACATCACTAGCCTTAGAAAAACTAACTCTACAAGCAGCACACCTCCATTCTTGCTTCTTTTTTATAGACATTCTTCGGTAAGTAGTATCACTCAACGATGCACATGCAAAGTGCATACCAGACGTACAACCAAAGCAGGATACGAAATTACCATTTTTTGGTAAAAGTTCTTTACAAATAGAACATGAATCCATCATTAAAAAAAAATAATAATAATAATAATAATAATAATAATAATAATAATAATAATAATAATAATAATAATAATAATAATAATAATAATAATAATAATAATAATAATAATAATAATAATAATAATAATAATAATAATAATAATAATAGCAGCAAACATATTAAAAGAAAGTAGAACAAATAATTTACATTTCTGCTTAATCAGATAAGGGACTATGAGTTAGGTACCGATTAGAAGTTTTTTTTTAGATTATAAAATTCATACTTTCCATGGCTGTAGGTTTATTTGAAGTTCGTCTTGGCGGTCCATGATGTGTCGCACAACTCCAATCAAAGTCCATTTAGTATCAATATTGCTTTTGGGAACACTGGTTCATTGTTTGCTGCTTTTCATGAACCATCTCTGGAGGTCACCTCAGCTGGTACAAATATGAGAAACTAATTTATTGCATAACCCTTATATTTTTGAGGTCTGCGATACACGTCAATATGCTTAAATTATATCATGACAAGAATAATATCAAAGAACAAAACTCCACTTCCCTTTTATATCATTTTGAATTCCTTATCATTAAATTGCAGGATCGATCTTGCCCAGCTATGCACTGATTTTATTAGCGATGATGATTTTCTCTGAGGGCTGTATGTTCATTCACATTGTTTATTGGGCAGTTTACTTTTCAGCAGGAACATAAAATTTTATTACTAGGAATTTTTTAATTGATCTCTTATCTGACTGATCAGTTAAATACCCTCAACAATCTGTTTGCTATTATGTCATTAATTTCAATAGAAAATTATTTTCATTCTAAGATTTAAAATTTTTAAATAGAAAATCAAATTAAAAATAAAAAATAATCTTTTATCTTTAGATTTTTTTTACTTTAATAATTTTCCATCTGTGCAATTTTATATATTGGTTTAAATAAAATTATTAACTTTTATATTTATTCATCAATCTTTTTTTATTTTATTTGAAAGTGATGTAATGGCATAAATGTATACCTTACAATATGTTTGTACGAATAGCTCAAACAAGCTCTTAATTGATAAGTGCGGTAAGAGAAAATATTTAAAATTCCTATCTGAAACATTCCTATCTCCAGACCAATTGATTTCGAGCTTATGGCTCACCTCAAGCTGTTGGTACGCTCTGTATTACATTTTTGTAAATACAAGCTTATAAAAGTAATGTCACATTATATATGCATTGCTTTTTGATTATTATTGTTTGTATCTTGCTGAATTTTTTCACTTGAAAAGATCTATTTGTTAATAGATGAAAACATGTTCATGGAAGAATTTTAGTAAAATTTATTTTCTTGGCTAGTATTATAATGTTATATGGTTTTCTATTATATATATATATATATTAAGCATTAAATCATTCCACATGGTTAAGAAATCCAGTACTGCCCTCTGTGAACTAATATATAAAATACATTAGAGTTCATATTTCAAAATAGCCAGATCAAAATTTATATATTAGTTCACAGAGGGCAGTACTGGATTTCTTAACCATGTGGGGTGATTTAATGCTTAATATTTGTATATTTATTTCAGTATAGCATTATGCACTGGGATTATTATATAGATATAAATTGTTATGTTATGGAATGAACAGGTGATGTAACCAGTAATTGTCATCAGGAATTAACAGTAATATTTTGTGATTGAATTTAAAAGAATTACACTATAAAATTTTAGGCTAATCATCTTCTAACAGATGCCAAACTTGGGGCATAATATAAAATAATTATCAATATTTCATCTGTGAGCACATATTGTAAATCTAAAAGCCAAGAAGATAAGATCTTTTTGCTTTTAATAGATTCACATTAAAAATTACACCATCAGACATACATTGCATCTTTACGCCTGCTTCATAAATCTTTCCAAAATTAATTCAAATACAATTGCTAGAAAAATAAAAAAATCCAATTTCAAACTCAAACATATCTGTATTTAATACTAGTTTTCATTTCAAATGCCTTAAAATTTTCATATTGGTAATAATTATTATGCAAAACTTATATAATATTAATTATTTTTTGTAAACAACAAGTTATTTTAAAATTATGTCACAATCCTTCTAGGTTAAATTAATTAAGACCTATAGTAAGCAATAAAATAATATATAAATATCATGATAAAAAAATCAAGTCAGATGTCACATGACCTAATTTTAATAAAGCTCGTATTTATAAATGTTATTTATAGAGCTCACAAAACAAGCTCTTAACAAGCTATGAGAATATCCTCAACCCCAGACTGGTTTCTGCATCTAACATAGTCAGTGAGGTGCCAGGATATTCATTAGATTAAAAATACTAGGACAAGCCCAGCACTTTATCTAATGGATAACTATTGAGAAAAAAATCTGAAATTTTTGGCACCTCACTGATGACACTAGATTCAGAAACCGGTCTGGGGTTGAGGATATTCTCAAAGCTTGTTAAGAGCTTGTTTTGTGAGCTCTATATATAACATATATAAATATCATCTCTGTTTGCATCTTTTTTTCATTTGCATATTTACTGTGTATAATTCTTTTTTATTCCATAAATCTATCTTAATTTCTGGTAATCATTTATGTATATATTGTTATGTAGAAAATTAGTTTCAAGAATTTAATAGTTCATTCTAACTATTAATTTTTGAAAATACATTGTCAGGTAATAATGATACTCAGTAATTTCTGTAGCCATTTTAATTCATATTAATATTATACTTATATACATTTATGAATGTACTTAGATAATTAAATAATTAAACTCTTTTATATATAAAATGATATAAATGTGAGAATTAAATTGTATAAAAAATGTTTTACAATATCTTTTATTTACTGCACAATAAAAATCCAAAAATATTGTAATTGTTTTCTTCCACCATAATTTGTGTTTTTATACTTAACTTGAAATAAAAAGGGGGTCCAGAAATTGATTAATTCAATCATTAGTTGTAAAAATTAGTAATCGAATTAATTAATTTATGGTCACCCTACATTTTATAAAAACCCAAACTGTGATTGAAGAAAATGGTTATTTTTGGCTTTTTAGTGCCTAGTAAATAAAAGCATTAATTAAAAAATATTTCATATATATATTATGCTCGTCTTTTAAAGTCATTAATCTTGTGTTAAGATTGTAGAGGTACCTACTGTCACATTTAGGTGCATAGTCTTAAGATTATAGCCTTAATATATATTACTTATGTAATGAGTATGCGCTCAACAAATTATTAATTACAATTTTAACTTTTTAGTAATTGGATACTTTTCGGATTTATTTCTTCGATAATAAAAATAATATTGCAGTCTGTATAATAATTGAAAAGGTATTCACAAGCATTAAAAATTAATTCCAATGTTGTTGTTGTTGTTTTTTTTAAAAAAAAAACAACTTTATAATCAACATAAATCAAAACTGCATCTGTTTATTAAAAAAATCAACTTTTACAATCGAGAGGAAATGAAGATTTGTTTTTATTTCTATTTAATTCACCGTAAAAGCTTTTTAATCTGTTACTCTCGTGTGAATAACTGAAAACATATTGAATTGATATTGTGTTTGAAATCCATTCATCAACACTGCTAGACTGGACAACTCTGAAATATTTCATTTCCATATTGCATTGTCATTGATTTCTAATACCCACACAAAATTTGGCAAAAAATCCATATAATGGAAATATGTTAAAAAATCGATTTAACAAATAAACTGAGTTTTTAGGTTACATAAAAGTGTTCAATTCTTAATTAGATGCTAGTCAGTCGACACATGCACTGTTTAATCATATTAATAACTACACGATGTTATATAGAGTAAGCAGAAAACTTTTAAACCAAAGTGCATGATAGAGACTTTGAAAAAATAAGAATGGTCATCTTATCTTTATACCTAAATTCAATTATATAGGCCAATCTAAAGCATCTTTGAATGAGAGTGTGAAGATCTTCCTCACTTTATTTCCATTATGTTTATATTATTAACCCCATTGAAAATTTCAAATTTACAGCTGCTTATATTAGATGATATGAGAATAAATATAATTTATGACTTCGTTTACTAACACAGTGTTTGCTGCTTACTCTAGCTAATGTTAAAGAGTTAGTAATATGATTAAATAGCACTCTTCCGCTGATTACCATCTGATTAAGAATTACTAATAAAAACTGTTCTAGTAAATAAAGTCATAAATTACATTTATAAAAATGTTTAATATGTAAATAATGTGATTCTATAGTTGGAGTCAAAAAGAGAGAAAGAAATACTCCCATTTGAAAGTTAGCCTCTGGTTAAAATCAAAAACCAAATTATCATTTTATTATTATTACAGTAAAGCTTCAATATATGCTACATTAATATATATATACTTCTTTTATATGCTGTCCAAAAAGTGTGAATAAATAAAAAAAAATGTAATAAATAAAAATTAAAAGCATTAATATTCATAAATATAATAAATTTTATAAGTGCATTGCTGTCAGTTTTCACTCTCACAGCAGTATATGTAATCATGTTTATTAATAATTTTTCTTTAGTTTACATTGAAAACATATTTAATTTCCATTAGAAAAAAAAAGAATATTGTTCAGAGCATAAGTAGTTTTGATGAAAGCTTATTTTGTTATTCATTATACTTTTTTTAAAAAATCTATATATTGCGCTTGAAATGCACATATGTGAAGCTATATTACGAATTAATAATTACTTAGCACTTTCAGGAGCTTCGTGTTCCCATATTCATAGCTTATACTAATGATTGTTGTAGTTATCTTTTTAATAAAGATATATGCAAATGTATGCAAATAGCCTAGATGGCTCATTTTTTCAAAATGGAGAATCAGGCATCTCTTCTATTGATGGCATTGGGGTCATTTGCAGTTAAGCATGCATGAAGATGTACAGTAAGTTGGTTATTATTTTTACCTTTTGAATATATGCAAATAAGTGGACACATACAATAAATATATATGTAAATGTGCCCTCTCAATTTATTATTAATAATTATATTTAAATACAAGTATATTATCTATACTGAATGTAATTAGAAAGGAATTTGAACTTAGATTTTCAAGCTCCCTACAGCTATTCACTCCATCTTATACAACTGATACACATGACCACATACATGCAAATAAGATAAATGATCTCCAATATAACCTGTCCATTAAAGTTTGAAGATTTGCTATCTTAATGTAAACTGGGTACTGATTGTATATATGTCTGGGAGATGATAATCTGAATCAACTGATGAGTGCTAGTTCAGCATGAAATAAGTATATTGGAGATTTATCTTTTTCACATGTATGGGGTTGTGCATACCAATTGTATAAGATGGAGTGGATATCTGTAGGGAGGTTAAAATTCTGAGTTCAAATCCCTTCTAACTATATTAATAATTATATATATTTTAATTTTATTTATATTACAATCTTAATTTATGTGCATACTATATATATAAGTGTGTGTGTTTGTATTAAAATGTACTGTACACGTGCATTTCAGTAAACAATATGTATTCTATTGTAATCAAATCTTTTCAACAAAACATCAATTATTAAGCGCAATGCTGATATATTCAAGGGATGCTTAGAACAAAATATGAAGCTTCAATGTATATATAAATATGTCACCGGCATTTTTACCAAATTAATTTTTTTTAATGTATAATATTACTTACAAGATATTTCTCGTCTCTTTTCCTCCAAAAAGCTAATTTACCCTAGTGAAATTTTTAAAAATTTTATACAACTACTTTTTCAATGTGCTGCATGCTAAAGCAGTCTGATATTAAGGAGAAAAACCTTTTACCTTACATGGCGCAACAAATTATTGCCGAAACTATCACATTTGATCTAACCATTTGATTTTTTTTTAAAGGAAAGATGTACATCGTTGAATGGATGTTATGAGATACACATAACAAACCTTCATGAAAATAACATAAGATCTCATATTTTAACAAACATATATGAATAATTATAAATTTTATTAAACGCCCATTATTATATTAAGTAATAATTTATTAAGGCTGTAACCTTAGAAATAAGCATCTGAAAAATACGAAGGTAGGGACCTCTATAGGATTCTCTCTTTTCTTCATAGCGTAAGCTTGTGTTTTAAGACCTATAGAGGTCCCTACGTTCGTATTTTTCAGACGCTTATTTCTAAGGTTACAGCCTTAGTAAATTATTACTATATATGAATAATGAAAATAAATTCAGGTATATCATTTTATTTGAAATAGCTGGCTAAATCTATAAGATAAAACTAATAAAAAAATAAACAAAAAAAAAACTACAATTATCAGTAATAAATCATCAATGATTATGACAACTAGCTCAATATTTGATTTCAAAAGTAATAATGAAAATATAAAATTGTTTGGCAGTTTTTTGCTTTGTGGGGTCATAATAAACAACAAAAGATTCAATAGTTAAAAAACTCATCATATACTAAATTTGGGAGAAATTGCAATGTAAAATTTGGACAAACTTTTTAGATGTAGAGACATGTATTTAAAATGAAGGTCAAAATCATTTAAACTACAGTATGTCCTGTGATACTTTATAAAGGTGAAAGTTGCATCTTGAAAAAGAAACATATGAGAAACAGTAATGGGCAGGAAATGAAATGAACAAGTAGTTGATTAAAAATTGGCAAGAACTTATAATTGAAACATAAATGGCAGGTTGAAATGTTTTTATTTTTTGGTCAAATTATGAGATCAACGAATTCATTAGAAAGGCATATGTTTAGAAATCCAGGAACGAAGTGGATAGATTCTGTTATCATAATGACAAATGAGACTTTGAACAATCTAAAAAAATGTCAAATTGAGGATAAGGTATCTTGGGAAAATGCTATTCTTATAATTATCAGGAATCAATGTTGGCAATTCGTAATAATAATATTATTAAGCAACACACTGTAAAGATAATGCTCAGTAGGTATTGATTTGCCAATGTAATGGATTTCATTCTAGGATATAGAGTTTTTAGATATTCTTTTTTGGGTTTTTTCTTTTTTTTTTTTTTGGCCACATGACTCACTAATTTTTTTTTTTTGTCATTTCTTAATTACTAATATTTCTGATATTGATTTCAAGTTATTTGGATTTTTTTGATCACATGATTACACTTATTTCTATGACAGTTGTGCGCCATCTCTTGATGAAAATTGTAATTTTTCAACTGTATCACACAAAGTAATTAAAACATTTTGTATCGATGACCAAGTGTATTCACTTGGATATGTCAGTGATGGTTTTGGGACTCCCCTTAAATACAAAAATGGTGGAAAGTGCATTCTCGGTATCAATTTTTTAAAATAAAATAGCATCAAATTATCATGTTGTCTATTAATGATGATCGTCGTCATAGCAAACAGATATGGGATCTATAATACCTTCAATAAAATACTGAAAGTTAATTATGATATGCAAAGCAGTGAAAGTTTTTTTTCTTTAGAAATAAAGCAATTTGTTTGTACATTTATAAATCTTTTTATTTATTTTTTATGCATTTATTTATTATAACATATATAAGCAACACCTTATATTAAAAAAGCAAACTTTTTAAAACTCCTATAATGAAAGGGTTTACTATTTTACTACTGTGTCAAGGTTTCCTAAAATGTCTCTTATTATTGAACTGTTTTTGACTGAAAGCTTTTGACCAAATCTGCTGGGTGATAATTTGATTGAGGCTACTAAAGAGGCTGCAATGGACGGTCTCCTGAGTTGACTGTATGATTAACATTAAGAAACTCCATTTAAGAATAGTAATGAAACCAACTCAGCTGTTGATAACAATTGACCACAAAAGACAATTGAAAGACTGAAAATTGTTTTCGTATATAAACAAGGCTTAAGAAGGCAGGGAATTAAATTAAGCAATAATAGAAATTTAAAACGACCGGTCTTTGAATTTAAAAAAAAAGGCAATTTCAGAAAACAAGATTATTTTTCTACTTTCAGGATTAAATGATAAAGGCTTTGTTGGGAACAATGATTCATAAAAATTAAAATATATAGACTGATTTTAACGAGCATTTATTATTTTTAATGGAAAACAATATTCTGCTATTTACATAGTATCAATAATTATGATTTGAATAAGTTACGTTCTGAATAAATATTAGTTGTATGAAAAGTTAAAAATTTATAAAATGTATAAGTTTTACTTCTTTCTGCAACAGCAACCATTTTCTTGTCTCCCACTCTGTCTCTAAGCCTCTTAATTACGTAATTATTCCTTCACATTTCTGCACGTTTCAGTATATTGGGCTTGAATTAAAAAATGTATTTATTATGCCCTCAAACTGGATAATTCATGCTTCTAGCATTTTTTCTAAGCCTAAAAGAAATCTTGAAACATTTCCTTTGTGTTACAAAATGAATATGAACATCACATGATCACCATTTCTTATGCTTGCTTATAACTGTTATTAGAACAGGCAGAACTCTCCATACAGTATTGCCACTCAGTCAGTGCAAGCCAGAATAATCAATGAATGCCACTAGGCAGGGAGGGTTGCATTAGATCCTAAGATCTAGGTGCAGTGCTCTCAAATCCAAGGCTCCTCTCTGACAAAGGCCACAAGCCAAAAACTAGTCTGGGGATATTGGATGAGTAGGCACTAGATGGGGATTTTATGCACAAGTCTTCTGGCATCCATTGATTAGTCTGGCTTGCACTGAGTGGCAATACTGTATGGAGAGTTTTGCCTGTTTTAAAATAAATATGATTGATTCAGTTTTGAAAAAAACAATGTTTACTGATGTTGGAAGATTATTTAATAAAAATGAATCAGTAAAAACAAAAAAAAATTGCTAGGAATACCTGCATTTTTTAGATTGTTAAAGTTATAATTATATGAAGTGATAAGAATTTAATGAAAACTAAAATAGCATCAAATCTGTGAGTGGATGATATTAACCAGAAGAATGTATGCCATTTGTTTCAAAAATTGTTGATTCTACAGAGATTTTAGTTGGGAGTCCATTGAAAAGAATAAGATCAAATTATTTATTGCAATAGGATATTAC
>JAQFVV010009373.1:0-13722 GCA_028023455.1 Epiperipatus broadwayi | reverse complement strand
TTATATATATATATGACAATAGATGGTGTTATACCAAAAACACCTTCAAGCGTTTGTTTACATAAATGTCAGAGCGAGTATTTCACTATCTCTAACTTAATTTCCACCTTCATATCATGATTTCAAGCTATTTGCTATTGTCAGTGAAGGACAGGATTAAGAAACTAGATCTAAAACACAAACTCTGAGCGTTTAAGAAACAGTTTCTATTCAGCTTGCAAGCGTGAATCTTTTAGACACGTAATGTCTTCAAACTCAGCATAGCATGCCAGATAGCTACATGGGTCTGATATCAGTTCAGCATCATCACATAGTAGAAGCCTCTGCAATATACATCATTGCAAAAAAGATCTCAAAGGTACATTTATGAAAAACAAAAAACACAAGTTAAAAACTTGCATACGCTTGTATTTATGACAAAGATGGCGTTATACCAAAAACACCTTCAAGCATTTGTTTACATAAATGTCTGTGTTTTAGATCTAGTTTCTTAATCCTGTCCTTCACTGATGATAGCAACTGACACTTGAAGGTGTTTTTGGTATAACGCCATCTAATGTCATAAATACAAGCATATGCAAGTTTTTAACTTGTGTTTTTTGTTTTTCATAAATGTACCTTTGAGGTCTTTCTTGCAATGATATATATTGCAGAGGCTTCTACTATGTAGTGATGCTGAACTGATATCAGACCCATGTAGCTATCTGGCATGCTATGCTGAGTTTGAAGACATTACGTGTCTAAAAGATTCACGCTTGCAAGCTGAATAGAAACTGTTTCTTAAACGCTCAGAGTTTGGTTTTTAGATCTAGTTTCTTAATCCTGTCCTTCACTGACGATAGAAAATCTGACGTTTATGTAAACAAACGCTTGAAGGTGTTTTTGGTATAACGCCATCTATTGTCATAAATACAAGCATATGCAAGTTTTTAACTTGTGTTTTTTGTTTTTCATATATATATATATATTGCCAAAAACGTTAATTTAAGATACATGTTAGAGTTAAGTCAATGCTATTTATGAGAGATAAAATTCATTTGTCTGAAGGTTTGTAATGATGGTATATTATTAAATGTGATAAGTTGGACTATTTTCAGCATCTATGAGTGAATGCTGAATGTATAAAAAATTTTAAACTTTATTTAAACTTTCCAAATACAAGCAAGTTGTTAGTAATAACACACAAATAGACAACACAGGTTAGTGATTACACAACATTTTGGGTACTATATTTTCCACTCTTCTTCAGGTATTGCTGGTCTATGTGCACAGTGACAATATTTACTTAGAAGTTGAACTCACACCTTTAGATTCTTGAATAACAAATTTATGTTGTTTTTGACAGAATAGCTGAGTTGGTAAAATGTTTGTCTTAAATTCAATATTCAAGAATCTAAAGGTGTGAGTCTAGCTAATAGGATACATCATCATCAACTATTGATCACTATAAACTAAATTTTCTATGTAATGTGATGCACTGTGACTTCTTATACAGAGTCAGGAATCTGTCAGCAACTATGCCCAGAAAAACCTGCTAGCCACTTTACTTTCCCTTTTTATTCCCCAACCCTAAATTTTTTCATACCCTACTCCATCCCATTTCCATAACATAATCTTTGTCAATTCCATGCCCATTATATCTAAATCACCCTTAACTTTTCCCAAATCCAGCATAAAAATCAATAACTCACTTTCTGTATAATCACTTTCCTTATATTTATTCCTCCACAACTTAATTGTTTGTAACCTTTCTGCTTTCATGCATTTACATTCAATTAACAGATGCTTAATATTTTGTATGCCTTCCTTACACAACTTACAGATTAAATCACTCATGTTTATCCAATTTATGAGTATAATACTCTGTTAAAGATCCCATTCGAGCCTTAAGCAGTAAACTACTTTCCTTGCTATTATCATAAATTAACTCGTATCCAATATTTCATTTACTTTTATAAACATTTGAACTCTTTTTACTCTCCATATTAGTTCTCCATCTCTCCAATTCCCTATTCTATATTAATGCATCTATTTTTCTATCCCATTCCTTACCATTATAACATCCAATAATTCTTCTAACACAATCATCTCATCTTTTGTACAAGTATACTGACAAATTTTTTATCCAAATCTTCTGCATACCACATTACCCTTTTCACTCATCTTGTTACCTGCCCTTTATTCATAACCCAATTAAATACTATTTTGCCTATTCTTTTATTATCCATTAACTGCAATCTACCGACCATTTTCATTTTGCTTTTTACATCCCTCATATAAAAACGTGACCATCCCATTTCTGCTTGAATTGCCTCCTTTGCTATCTACACATCTGCATCTAATGCATGTCTTTCTACTTCTCTTTGTACTTTTTCCAAGTAATCTCATGCCCCTTCACTAACCCATACTGCATCATTACCATATATTAAACCTGCCACCATCATTCCCTTCCATACAATTCTAGCTACATCATATTTATTATATAAAAACACTGTTAATTTCTTTATTAATCCCTTTCTTTTTTTTTTTTGCTTCTTTTATCAATTTTTTCTCCCATTCATCCAAGTAGTTTCTAATTACTTATTTTCTAGTTGTTAGTGACCTGGTGGCACCCTTAGTGATCAAGAAGATAGAAGTGACTGGTACAATATATTTATCAATCTGCTAGTCTGCATACTGTGTCACATGTCTGTTTGGCTGCTTGCATATCTGTCTACTGATCTCTATGTATTCATAAATCTATTAAACTATTTTCTTATCTACTTATCTGTCTACATATCTAACTATTTACTATCTATTTTAACTATATATCTATTTTTTATTTCTGTTTATCTACTATCTATCTATTTGTATATGTATGCTAATATTTTATTTTTGAAATGTATTCATTAGAACTTACCTGGAATTCTAAAACTGAATTCAGATGCTTTTGTATTTTCAGGGTTAAATACACTCTGAGATATTATCTTCCATAGGAAGACATAACCTAAATCATAGCTTTTAACATTTCTAAATGTGAAGCGAGGTTGTTTTTGGTGATATTTTTTTTCTCCTCTTATGCTCCAATTGTTGGCATAGTAACGAGATTCTGGAGGATCAATAAGACCCTTTTTGTTGAAACTGTACATTGGGATTTCACTTCCATCGAGAACTGCCAAACTGGCTTGCTTTAGAAAATGATCATTCTCAAGTGTGTAATTCAATGTCATGCTCAGTGGTTTATTATATTCGCTGTAAGTGGGTTTGAAATTGACACCATTGATTTTTGTACTTGACGCATATGGAGATACTGCAATTAAATCATATATACATATAAATTATACCACATTCATAAATATATTTTATATAAATATATATGTGTGTGTTTACACAACAGATATATATATATATACACACACAAAACCTATGGTTTTGAATTTCTCTATCTATTATTTATCTTGGATAATACTTATATAATGGATTTATTTTAATCAAAGATCAGATATTTTTTTAGAACTGACCTAAATTTCCTATTCTATTTTTTTACAGACATAATTTAGACAATTTTTAATAGAGAAATTATAATTATTTTGTAATTATACAATTACCTAATAGACACAATAAAATTGTAGAAACAATTATGTGAACATTTTATAGAAATATATATGTGTTATGAGATGATTATTTTATAGTTATATAGGTCATTTCCTATATGTTCAAATAAATAATCAAATGGATTTATTGCTACAGAGTTCATAAAAAATTCTAAATCTAGAAGTGGCAGAGTTGGAAAGCATTCATGGATCGTAGGCTTCTAAATATACTATTCTACAACTGCATCAGAATTACACAAGGTTCCAATCGGTTACAAACATTTTACACTGAATTGAGCTCATGTTATTTTATTAGACCTAAAAATTTCAATCTTTTTTACAACTTTATTCTAACTTTATAAAAGTAGATCTTTTTATAGCTTATACGGAAGTTTATATGACTTTTATTTATGAATGTGTGTGTACTAATTGCTTGTAAGGAAAGATAATTTCTTTCTAAAATTGTTTGTCAGCTTCCACTAATTTCTTTAATTATACTCATTTTTATACCAACTGATCCATATAAACAGAATTATCCATTTTTAAATATTTTCCTATTATGTAAAAGAATTTATTCTGTGTGATTTGATATAATGGAAGAGAGGCGGATTCTGGAGTTCAATGACTGTCTGTGGCCAGTTTTGTGACTTCCAATACTTTAGCTTCTTATAAATTCTAAACAATCAATCATATATTTTTTTCCTTACTTGACAGTATAATTTAGTCAAACATTACTTTAGATTTATTAAAATATACTTTCTATAAATTTTCAAGATGGCAATGAGTGGTTTGAAAATTTTTAACTCTAAGTCATTTTCTGAAAATTTGAAATAGATTTTAAAAAATCATCTATTATTTTTACATTCACTATATCCTAATTTAGACTATTTAAAAATTTGAAAAATTAAATTTGCTTGGCATACTATTTTTTTTTTGGTGAACTTCATTTTTACATGGAAGTCTATAATGTTACAATCCTAAAAATGTCAATGTAGGGGATTATGCTTCAGAGCTGCAGTCTATGGATCTTTACTTTTTGAGTCACACACCATACCATTAAACCAGGGCTATTTCTCAAAATTTTGAATAAGTTTTAACACTTCACTAAACTCTTTCAGTATTGTACATAAAGAGATGTTTTACGGAATAAACTTAATATTTATAAATGACTTTTATGTCTCCTGATTTTTTTTAAATGTGAATAAATAAAACATCAACACAAAAGTATACACTATATGGATATCACATAATTAATTGCATCTTGAAAAATGGCATCACTATTGCAATTTTTACCATAAGCATTATAATTAAGATATATATATATATATATCAACACTATTTTTAACCATTAGCAAGCTACTGCAGGGTGAAGGTCTCTCAAAGTTCAATTCAAATTCTCCAAATTCTAGTCTCTCTTCACAATATAACCCCAGCACTTTTCCTTATTTTATCCATCCATCTTACATGTGGTCTCTTTCTAGATCTTTTACAGTATAAATATATATGTGTGTGCATGTGTGGGTGTGTAAAATAAATAAAATATCCGTTAATTAAAAACAAAATTGTAATTATAATTGAAATAATAAATTTAATGGCTTATAAACTATTACAAACAATCCTTAAATCTGCAGAAGTACTTTTGGTTAATTTTTTAAACCTGCCTCAACTGCCATTAAATTCAAAAACAAAAGCGGAAGCAAACATCATCAATTCAAATTCAATGAATTTCGTATTTTAATGTTAGCAGCTTGTCGATTTATTAAATACATTTTATTCCTGTATATAAAAATTGCCTCTTTAATTTTTCTTTTACTATGGTTTCTCTCTTCATGGAGAATTTTCACATTTTCAAAATCAAATTTAAATTTATATTTACATGTTTTTTCATGATCAAAGAAAACTGAAGGAGATATTAAATCACCATTATTTTTACTTTTTACACACTTATATGATGCTTATATGTGGATGATGTTTTTGTTTATGGAAATACTAATAGTATAAATTTGCTTATAGAGGAATTAAATAAGTTGAATGGCTTGAAATGGACTATTGAAAATGAACAGGACAATAATATTAAATATTTAGATTTAATGATTACAAGAGATAACAGTATATTAAATTATAAACTAATAATTAAGCCAATGCAAAAAAGAGGATATATAAATTGTAAATCAAAAGTACCAATGATGCATAAGATGGCAAGTTTTAAATCTTTTTTGTTTCGGAATGAAAAATTATGTCGTTACCAAAGTAATAAACTGAAAAATATTGAAATATTTGCCAAGGAATGCTTGATGTTGGTTATAAAATGGAACAAATAAACAATACTTTATGTCAATTTAAAAAAAAGTTATAATAATTTAAAGGAAATGAAGATTAATAGTAAACAATGGATATCTATTCCATTTATTTCAAATCCACAAGTGAACTTTTTAAGGATATATATAAGAATGTGTTTAATGTTTCATTCTACATTCCAAACAATAGTAATAAATTACTCAATAATTCTAAAGATGTCATACCTGTCAAGCAGAAAAGTAATGTCATATATCAATTTTTTTGTGATTGTATGTTTATCATATATAGGTAAATCTAGGTGCAGTATTGAGAAGAGATTGAGGGAGCATGCATTCTTATATAAGCGCGTAAAAAGTAAAAATAATGGTAATTTGATGTCTCCTTCAGTTTTCTTTGATCATGAAAAAACATGTAAATATAAATTTAAATTTGATTTGGAAAATGTAAAAATTCTTCTTGAAGAGAGAAACCATTGTAAAAGAAGAATTAAAGAGGCAATTTTTATAAACAGGAATAAAACGCATTTAATAAATCGACAAGCTGCTAACATTAAAATACGAGATTCATGGGATTTGAATTGATGATGTTTGCTTCTGCTTTGTTTTTGTTTGTTTGTTTTTTAATTTAATGGCAGTTGAGACAGGTTTAAGAAATTAGCTGAAAGTACTTCTGTGGATTTAAGGATTGTTTATAATAGTTTGTAAACTGTTAAATTTGTTATTTCAATTATAATTACAATTTGTTTTAGTTAACGGACATTTTATTTATATTATATATATATATATATTAGCGTTAAGTTAAATTTATTGTTATCTAATTGTTTAGTATTTTAAAAAAAAATTCAATAACAACTTAATTTCTATAGTAACCAATTTTTAGGGCTTGATATTTCAATGTTAATACATTCTATGAGACATTTTATAATAATGTTTATAAGTTTTAATTACTTTAAAAGTTATATTAGTATCTTGCTGTAATGCTTTAAACCCATAGATATCATTAAATTTCTTAATTTAGGGATATCTTTACCCTAAATATTAATGAGTTAATATTGGAAAAATATTAAGAGTGAAAACTATTTTAATATTGATATTAGTGTGCAAAAGTCAATGTTAGAGTTAAACTTTAAAATTAAATTTGAATCTTTAATGCTCATTGTTAATAATTAAATTGCTTGCTTATAAGAATCTATTTTAATTAAGTTATTCGCTAATAAAAAGTATATTTTTTAATATCAATAGTAATTAAGATTAATTCAGTCCAGTAAATGTAAGCTAGTAAATTGAAAAAGATAAAGAATTGATTTATAATAAGAGCTATTCGTTTCAAATAAAGAAAGCAGTCATAAACATGTGTGAGTCTGTTTGATTATAAATTCTATTTTAACATTCTTATTGTAATATTAAAGATTATTATTAAAAAATTTATTATAAAAGCTTTTAAAAAATTGTTCTGGGAACTTTACATTTATTAAATATTGTATAAGATTGTTTAAAAGTATAATGTAAATTAATAATCTATTCAAAATAATGTTGTGTATTATACATTTTGTTTTATTTTCATTGTAATAATTTTTAATTTTATAAATAATTGTCTTGAAATGTAATATTTTAATTAAAATCTAGACAAGTATAGAAATGAGTTTATTTTCAGCTATGTCTCTAATTACCAGTTAATATTTAAACTTTAATGAATTTAAGTCAAGGAAGAGGTTGATGTGTCAATTTAATTCAACAAAATCAATCACATGATCAATATAAATAGATGAAAAGCTTTGTACTCAACTTGAGAAATCTTACTGGGAAAATGTACTTGAATTAATAATTAATTTTATTCAGTTAAATTCTTTATAATAAATTTTTGTTTGTTTAAAATTAAATATGTATTGATAATCAATTTTTGTCTAGGTCAGAAGTCTAAGTCAAAATTACTAAAAGGTTTAGTGTCTATATAACAAAGAAACATAAAAAAAATTTGGTATTAGTATCATTGAATAGCTTTCTAGTGGTTAGTTTGGTAATATCTTGGTGATTTTTATTTTAACAATTTTTTTTATCATATATTTATATTTTTTAAAACATTTATGACAAGTGTAAGTTTAAAGATTAAAAGTGATTTTAAAAATATCAATTTTGTAAACATTCAAAAAGTAATAATATGAAATATATAGTAAAAACAATATTTTTATTTAAGACTTGAAACTAAAGAAATGTATTTTAAATGAAATAAAAATTGTTTCCATTCCATTTCTATTAATAAAATAAATTATTATAAAGAATAGTTAAAGCAATAAAACTGTTTTTAAAATATTAATGATACATTTATAATAAAGAAAGCAAAACAAAAGAAAAATAGCAATGATATTTTATAGACATTTTCTTTGTTGTCTTTCTGACATTACTTTTTTTTTTTTAGTTTTAATTTGGCTAATTATCCAAAACTGATCAGAAATTAAATATTATTAACTAAAAATTAAACAGAATTAAAGAAATATTAAAACCTCATTGTCTAGCTCTTGACAAGTATGTTTTCTATATGAAAGCTATTCATTAAGCCTTTATTTTATGTTGAACTACTGAGTCTTATGATTTATCTTTATTGATCTGTTTATTAGTAAAAATCCATTTTATGCAAAATAATTTAAAAATGAATAAATTTATACCTATGGAATTATAAATAGATGTATAACAGCTTGTTTATATTAAAATATTAAAAAATAATAATAAATTGAAGTGACTTGAGATTTTAAATTGTCAATATTTGATACAATAAAAATATATATGATTAATATACTGTGAACAAAAATTGTCAAAGTTTTAGAATAAAAAATATAAGCTAAAAATAAAATTTGATATACAAATAAATATAAAGCAATATGAATTTTAGTCATTCACAAAATACAAAAGTTTACTAACTGATAAATATACAATTCCAGAATAAATATTGTTCAACTAAGTTATAGTAGATAATACTAATGTTTTTTACTATGTCTTCAATTAATGTTTTATTTAGATTTTTTTTATTCCATTCTTTTTTTTAATAAATGCTATTAAAAATTAATATTAGGAAATATTCTATTATACATGTTACTATTAACATTACAGTAAGTGGCATGGAGATGATGAAAAATATGCCACTAAAGTGATGTGAACTAAAGTCATGTGATAGTCATGTGATATTTTACTGATTATTATTATCACATGGTTTATTGTTTGGGAATTCATAAAAGTTTGAGTACTGAATGTGGCAAAGTGTGAACTCCAATGTCTGCAACCCTTCCAAAATTACAAAGAGCACTTGTTTGAAAAGTTCCACAGCTTCTATATTTACTAGTAATTGTATAATAGTTAAAAAGGTGTTCAATTTTGACCAAATCAAGCCTAAATTATTTATTTGAAGACTTGGTGAGTGGGTTGGGATAAATTAACAATATAAATCAGTAAAAAGGAGTTGTTATTGATAAAAATAAATAAAAATTATAAAAAACATTTATATTTATTTTTATTTAGGTACTTACAACTGCAGATCGCTTTCAAATGAAGGAAGATTGCAAGAATTAAAAGAACTGTCTTATATTAAATGGGACATTATTGGACTTTGTGAAGTTAGAAGAAAAGGTGAAGAAACAATTAATTTAAAAAGTGGACATATACTCTATTATAAAGGCACACATATTGGAAATACAAGTGGAGTAGGATTCATTATAAATAAAAAGTGGAAGAACAATATTGTGGAAATTGATGATGTATCGGACAGAGTGGCAAGATTAGTTATACAACTTAATAGCAGATACCAATTGCAAATAATTCAGGTTTATGCCCCAACAAGTTTTCATAGTGATGAAATAGTAGAAGATTTTTATATGGATGTACAAAAGGCTTTTGATCAGAGTAAATCAACATTTTAAAATTGTTATGGGAGACTTAAATGCTAGAATAGGTAGACAAATGAAAGATGAAATTGCTGTAGGTAATTTTGGTTATGGTAATAAAAGTGAGAGAGGACATAGACTTGTGGAGTTTGCAGAAAAAGAAAAACTTCATATTATGAATTCATTTTTTGAGAAAAATGTTAAAAGGAAATGGACATGGAAACATTCAAATGAAGGTACAGCAGAATTGGATTATATTTTGACTAACAGAAAATACATATTTCAAGATTGTAATGTTCTTAATAAATTTGACACAGGAAGTGATCATCGATTAGTAAGGTGTAAGTTACGTGTTAATGTAAAACTAGAGAGACAAAAATTATTAAGGAAAACAATATTTACAGTTGATATTCCTAATCTTCAGAAACATTCTAATGAATTTAAATTAGAACTTACAAATAGGTTTCAAGTGTTAGGAGATTTTGAACATGATTCAGATTTGAATGAAATTAATATGAAAATAACTGATACACTTTTAAAAACTGCAACAAAGATAGCTGATAGAAAAAAGCAGCAATTGACTAATAAAATTTCTACTGAGACTAGAGAATTTATGGAGAAAAGAAGGAATATGAAGATATACAAAAATGATGTATTAAAAAGAATTGAATATCTCGAATTTTGTAAAATGGTACGGAAAAGAGGTGAAAATGATATAAGAAAGTATAACTGTGAAATAGCAAGGAAAGCTGTAGAAGAAAGTAAAAGTCTCAAGAATGTTAAACAACATTTTGGTATTGGTAGGAAATTTATATCTGCAATAAGAAAAAAAGATGGAATTATTACTAAAAAGAGAGATGACATCATGAAATTGGTAGAAGATTTTTATCAAGAATTATATAGTAATAAAGAACAAGTACCTCCTATATCTATTACATCTTCCGAATTGCCCAGAATTTTAAATGAAGAAGTGAGACATGCAATTAGATGTATGAACAAAGGAAAGGCTCCAGGAAATGATGGAATTATAATTGATATATTAAAAGAAGCAGGTAAAGAAATAGAAACAATTTTAGCAAAGTTATATATCAAATGTCTAAATGATAAAGATGTACCGGAAGATTGGAAGAATGCAGTAATAATATTAATATTTTAAAAAGGTGATAAAGAAGATATTAAAAATTACAGTCCTATCAGCCTTTTATCAGTTTTATATAAAATTTTTACCAAGATAATTACAACTCGTCTACAGAGAACTTTGGATTTCCACCAACCAAGAGAACAAGCTGAATTTAAAAGTGGTTTTAGTACAATAGATCATATCCAGATATTGAGAGAAGTCATAGAAAGGACAAACGAATATGAGTTGTCATTATGTTTTGGATTTGTAGATTATGAAAAGGCATTCGATTATATATACATTTCTTCAGTGATTAAAGCATTGGATCATCAAGGTATAGATCCAGGATATTGTCATATTTTAAAGAATATTTATAAAAATGCAACAGCAACAATTAGATTACATAATGATACTGGAAAAATCAACATTGAGAAAGGTGTAAGACAAGGTGACTCCATATCTCCAAAACTTTTTACAGCAGTGCTGCAAAAAGTATTTTGTGGAGTAAAATGGGAAACTAAAGGAGTGAAAGTAAATGGAGAGTATTTAAGTCATTTAGATTTCGCAGATGATGTAGTTGTTTTTGCAAATAATACTTCAGAGCTGCAGGAAATGTTGCAGGAGTTAGCAGATGAAAGTAGAAAAGTAGGACTAAAGATAAATGTTAAAAAGACTAAAGTAATGTTTAATCGATTTGCTCAAAATATAAAAATAAAGATTGATTATGAAGAATTAGAAGAAGTTAACAGTTACAAATACCTTGGTCAGATTATTAATACAGATGAAAACATAATGGAGGAAATTAATCATAGACTTAAACTTGGTTGGAGTGCTTTTGGTAGAAATAACTTGATACTAAAAGGAAATATGCCTATGTGTTTGAAAAGGATGGTTTTTAACAAATGTATTTTACTAGTTCTGACTTATGGATATGAGACTTGGACACTTAATAGAAGAGCAATACAGAGACTTCAGACCACTCAAAGGAGTATGGAGAGGTGTATGTTGGGAGTAACAAGAAGAGATCAAAAACGCAATGTATGGGTAAGACAACAAACAGGTATTACTGACCTTATTGAAAAAATTAAAAGATTGAAATGGAGTTGGGCTGGACATATTGTTAGAAGAGATGATAACAGATGGACAATTGAAATTTTAAACTGGATTTCAAGAGATTGTAAAAGACCCAGAAAGAGACCACATGTGAGATGGATGGATGAAATAAGAAAATGTGCAGGGGTGTTGTGGAGAAGAGAAGCTAAAGATTGGAGAAGATGGATTAAACTTGGAGAGACCTTCATCCTGCAGTGGATTGATAATAATTGATGATGATGATGATGATGATGATGAACTAGTTTTACCTCCAAAGTGATTGCATCATCATCTCTAGATCAATGCATGTGTAACATAATGACATTGTATATCTACTTCCCATAAACATTATATTATTATATCTAGATTATGAATTATGACATGAAATGTGATGTCTTTCCATATCTTAATTCATGATAAAACAATATATTAATATTAAATTTTATTTTCAATTAGGCAAACTGCTACTATAATATTTTAAATAATTCACAATGTTATGATAGTGGGTCTATGAATCACAAAAACACTTTCAAATTGTTTGCAAGATTTTATGATGGCAGGAAATCCATACATGTCAATATCTTTAAGACTGTTGTGTGACAGGTTAAAGCATATCACTATATAATACATGTAATGATTCAGAATTGGCATTGCAATTAATTTGAAGAAAAAACTTGTGAAAATGATATATATGCACTGCAATGTTGTTTTAATATGTCAACAATGTTTTGTTGAGTACAAAAAAAATTCTCAAAACAAAGCATAAGACAGTGACTTAGAAAAGATAGGAATGGTCATCTTTTTTAGATATCTAAATTCACATATATAGGACAATCTTCTTTGAATGAGAATGTAAAAATCTTTCATTAATCATGGTTACATCCATAATCTTTTATTTTATATATTAACTATTCCAAAAGCTTCTGATTTACTGACTATTAATATTATGAAACATTAGAATCTATGTAACCCTTACTAGTGTAGTACTTGTGTGTAATTTTTATCAAAAAGAAATTATACACATGCACTGTAATAATGTTTTAATATCTCAACTGTTTTGTTGAGTATGAAGGATATTCTCAAACCAAAACATGATAGAAATCTTGAAAAGATATGATTTGGTCATCTTATTTTTGTCCCTAAACTTAACTACTTAAACCATTCTATGGCATCTTAGAATGAGAGTATGAAGGTCTTCCATTAATCCATTTACATTCATTAACTTTATTTTATCTATTAATTATTGTGAAATCATCCAATCTACTGCTTGTTAATATCATAAAACAGTAGAATCTATGTAACTCTGTATAGGATGTAATTCCTTTCTGATTAAAATTGCATACAAATACCATGCTAGTAAATTAAATAGAGTTACATAGATTTTAATATTTCATAATATTAACATGCAGTAGATTGGAAGATTATGTGATAGTTAGTAGATAAAATAAAAATGTATGTAAAGTAATTAATCAAAGACTTTCATGGTCTCCTTCTAAGATAAGCAAACTTAGATATAAAAATAAAATGACCAATCTTATCTTAATAACATCTCTATCTTGTCCTTTCATTTGAGAATGTTATTTGTACTCAATAAGACATTACTGAGGTATTAAAGCAACATTACAATGCATGTGTATGGGTTTGATGTCTAAATAGAAGTGTTTTATGTAATAACTAAAGAAATATTTCAGTATTGCTGCTGCAAAAAACTCAATTTAAATTGACAATTCCAAACTATCAATTTTATATCATGGTTATCTAGCAATAAC
>JAQFVV010009372.1:0-13727 GCA_028023455.1 Epiperipatus broadwayi | reverse complement strand
CATTTGAAAAGGGCACAAAACTATGTACCAAAAAAGCTTTTAATGTGAAATTAATATATTTATAGTATTGTTTTGAATATATATATATATATATATATAGCTGTTGCATATGATTTTTTAAATATTTATTATAATTTTATATTGTAAATACTTATAATAAATATCTTTATATTTATTTAGAGTTGTGTGTTATTCTTAATTAATTAAGAGTATTACTCCTGGCCTAATACAATATAAACACTACTATAGAGTATAATAAAACTCATATTTTGGAATCTACTTCAAATTCTTACCAGAATTAAAGAACTAGTAGCTAATGTTTTCCCTGATGAAAGGGATCCTTGTTGCCAACCCCTTAAAACTTATATATAAGAAACCATTCAGCCATCATAAATTTCAAAAATGAAATTCATTATATAGTTAAATATATACAACTACAATGAAAATTTGGCTTCAATTTATTTTCACAAGAAAAGCTATTCAGTATTTATTTTTAAGAAGGCCATATAACTACATAAACATAATTAAATTATGTGTATACTCCTTCAATAAAGAAGCCTTATGATGGCACTTACAAGGATACCAGCATATGAGTTGTAATCTATTATAACAAGACTAAACTTTTAAATATTCAATTGAATTGTATCATGATAAGTATTACTATTACATGTGAGATATGAAACACATTGGTACATTTTATGTTGTAAATCATGATAAAAATATGTTGATATTTTCAATATTTTGTAATAAATAGCAAAACTATGTTACTTCATAAAACATAAATGGATTCAGGCATGGTACCAAAGGTAGCTGGGAGAGAACCCACTAATTTTTACTGGAATACAATGTGCAAATGCATGCAAAAGTAATTGAGGTAAAAGCAATATCTGCAACAGCTACAACTGCTATGCAGTAAAATTATACATTTTATATGCTTTAATTTTATAAAATATTTTTAATTGATTGTATCTATCTTGATACTTTTCTAGCTATGTTTGTAATTTGAAAAAAATTAAATTAGTTTGAATTAGTATAAATTTTATGGATTTTTTAAAAAATTAATGGTATCTCATACCACTTGTATTCTAAATGTAAGTATTTTTTTCCATGTTGGGCAAAGTATGGTTACTTTTTTCCTACGATTTTAGACAAATATTTTGTTTGTGTTAATGAAAGGCAAATTTATTTTATTAAAATAAGTGAATGAAAAAAGCAATGAAATCACTCTTCTCAGAAGCAAATTAATATCTTGGAGTAAAATATCTGCCTGAAAAGAGTTTTGCTATTAACTGAAAGGAGACCCTTTGATTCCTCTTGGAGGCCTTAAAGAAACCGAGCAGGGCAAATTCCTAATGTCCACTCCATACGTTCTTGTTGTTGCAGCTGTTATTACTATGTGATTATTCATATAGTATACGAACATGGATGTGCTGCTCACCAACACGCATTAGCCAGTGTGGTGAGTTTATTGGCTTTTTACCTCTGAGTTTAAGATCAAGAAACACCATGGTCTTTCTTCTCAGTGCCTGATAAGGCAGAATGAATGTTTGTGTAAATGATATTTTCCCAATACATATATATAATTATGACAGACAAAAATAAAGCATGGCCCTTATTCCCAGGAGGCTGTAAAGTCACCAACCAAGGACGTGGTTGGTGGCCAAAGACGGAGGGTGCTAAGAATCCCCTGATTGTGGACACAGGCTGCCATTTGATGATGACTTTTTATTTAGGTACTTACAACTGCAGATCACTTTCAAGTGAATGAAGATTGCAAGAATTAGAAGAAGAACTCTCTTTTATTAAATGGGACATTATTGGACATTGTGAAGTTAGAAGAAAAGGTGAAGAGACAATTGATGTAAAAAGTGGACATATACTCTATTATAAAGGCACAAATATTGGAAATACAAGTGGAGTAGGATTCATTATAAATAAAAAGTGGAAAAACAATATTGTGGAGATTGATGGTGTATCGGACAGAGTTGCAAGATTAGTTATACAACTTAATAGCAGATATCAAATGCAGATAATTCAGGTTTATGCTCCAACAAGTTCGCATAGTGATGAAGTAGTAGAAGATTTTTATATGGATGTACAAAAGGCTTTTGGTCAGAGTAAACACCATTTTAAAATTGTTATGGGAGACTTTAATTCTAGAATTGGTAAAAAAATGAAAGTGCTGTAATTTTGGTTATGGTAATAGAAATGAGAGAAGACATAGACGTATGGAGTTTGCAGAAAAAGAAAAACTTATATTATGAATTCTTTTTTTGAGAAAAATGTTAAAAGGAAATGGACATGGAAGCATCCAAATGAAGGTACAGCAGAATTGGATTATATTTTGACTAACAGGAAATACATATTTCAAGATTGTAAGGTTCTTAATAAATTTAACACAGGAAATGATCATTGATTAGTAAGGTGTAAAACTAGAGAGACAAAAATTATTAAGAAAAACAATATTTACAGTTGATATTCCTAATCTTCAGAAACATTCTAATGAATTTAAATTAGAACTTACAAATCGGTTTCAAGTATTAGTAGATTTTGAACATGATTCAGATTTGAATGACATTAATATGAAAATAACTGATACACTTTTGAAAACTGCAACAAAGATAGCTAGTAGAAAGAAACAGCAATTGACCAATAAAATTTCTACTGAGACTAGAGGATTTATGAAGAGAAGAAGGAATATGAAGATATACAAAAATGATGCATTAAAAAGAATTCAATATCTCGAATTTTGTAAAATGGTGCGGAAAAGAGTTGAAAATGATATAAGAAAGTATAACTGTGAACTAGCAAGGAAATCTGTAGAAGAAAATAAAAGTCTCAAAAATGTTAAACAACATTTTGGTATTGGTAGGAAATTTATATCTGCAATAAGAAAAAAAGATGGAATATTACTAAAAGGAGAGCTGACATCATGAAATTGGTAGAAGATTTTTATCAAGAATTATATAGTAATAAAGAACAAGTACCTCCTATATTTATTACATCTTCCAAATTGCCCAGAATTTTAAATGAAGAAGTGAGACATGCAATTAAATGTATGAAGAAAGGAAAGGCTCCAGGTAATGATAGAATTATAATTGATATATTAAAAGAAGCAGGTGAAGAAATAGAAAATTTTTTAGCAAAGTTATATACCAAATGTCTAAATGATAAAGATGTACCGGATGATTGGAAGAATGCCGTAATAATATTAATATTTAAAAAAGGTGATAAAGAAGATATTAGAAATTACAGACCTATCAGCCTTTTATCAGTTTTATATAAAATTTTTACCAAGATAATTACTACTCGTCTACAGAGAACATTGGATTTCCACCAACCAAGAGAACAAGCCAGATTTAAAAGTGGTTTTAGTACAGTAGTTCATATCCAGGTATTGAAAGAAGTTATAGAAAGGACAAATGAATATGAGTTGCCATTATGCTTAGGATTTGTAGATTATGAAAAGGCATTTGATTCTATAAACATTTCTTCAGTGATTAAAGCATTAGATCATCAAGGTATAGATCCAGGATATTGTCATATTTTAAAGAATATTTATAAAAATGCAACAGCAACAATTAGATTACATAATGATACTGGAAAAATCAACATTGAGAAAGGTGTAAGACAAGGTGACTCCATATCTCCAAAACTCTTTACAGCAGTGCTGCAAGAAGTATTTTGTGGATTAAAATGGGAAACTAAAGGAGTGAAAGTAAATGGTGATTATTTAAGTCATTTAGATTTCTCAGATGATGTAGTTGTTTTTTCAAATAATGCTTCAGATCTGCAGGAAATGTTGCAGGAATTATCAGATGAAAGTAGGAAAGTAGGACTAAAGATAAATGTTAAAAAGACTAAAGTAATGTTTAATCGGTTTGCTCAAAATATGAAAATAAAGATTGATTATGATGAATTAGAAGAAGTTAACAGTTACAAATACCTTGGTCAGATTATTAATACAGTTGGAAACATAATGGAGGAAATTAATCATAGAATTAAACTTTTGTTGGAGTGCTTTTGGTAAAAATAACTTGATACTAAAAGGAAATATGCCTATGTGTTTGAAAAGGAAGGTTTTTAACAAATGTGTTTTACGAGTTCTTATTTATGGATCTGAGACTTGGACACTTAATAGAAGAGCAATTCAGAGACTTCAGACCACTCAAAGAAGTATGGAGAGATGTATGTTGGGAGTAACAAGAAGAGATCGTAAACGCAATGTATGGGTAAGAGAACAAATAGGTGTTACTGACCTCATTGAAAAAATTAAAAGATTGAAGTGGAGTTGGGCTGGACATATTGTTAGAAGAGATGATAATAAATGGACAATTGAAATTTTAAACTGGATTCCAAGAGATTGTAAAAGACCCAGAAAGAGACCACATGTGAGATGGATGGATGAAATAAGAAAGTATGCAGGGGTGATGTGGAGAAAAGAAGCTAAAGATCGGAGAAGATGGATTAAACTTGGAGAGACCTTCATCCTGCAGTGGATTGATAATGGTTGATAATGATGATGATGATGATAATCAGTTTTTGAATAGAATGTAGTGAATCTTTTGTTAAATATTCTTCCATATTTGACATTTTGTTCTTACAATTAAATTTTTTTCTATATATTAAATAAATAATTTTAATCTTATATATTACAAATATAAGCTTTCAAGTGATAGTGGTTTTAAATATTCATTTTTAAAAAAATACGAAAATAAATATCTAAATGAATACCACCATTAGTTATAATTTACCTATTCAAAAAGTTAGAAAAATAAAATATTAGATATTTGAGTATGTTAATAAAAATAATATATTTACGATTAGTTATCATGAAAGAAAAACTGGTTTTAGTACAGTAGATCATATCCAAATACTGAGAGAAGTTATAAAAAAGACAAAAGAATATGAGTTGGCATTATTCTTTCAATTTATAGGTTATGAAAAGGTATGCTTACAGCATTGAATCATGAAGGTATAGACCCAGAATATTGTCATATTCTGAAAAATACTTATAAAAATGCAACAGCAACAATTAGATTACATAATAATACTAGGAGGGTTAACATTGAAAAAATGTAAGACAGGGTAATTCCATATCTCCAAAACTTTTTACATCAGTACTGCAAGAAGTATTTTGTGATTTAAAATGGAAAGCTAAAGGAGTAAATGTAAGTGAAGATTAAGTCATTTAAATTTTTCAGATGGTGCAGTTTTTTTTTGCAAATAATGCTTCAGAGTTTCAGGAAATGTTGCAAGAGTTATCAGATGAAAATAAGAAAGTAGGATTGAAGGTACATGTTAAAAAGACTAAAGTAATGTTCAATGGTTTTTTTACAAAAGATAAAAATAAAGATTGATTAACTCAGTTGGAGTGATTTTGATAGATATAACTTAATATTAAAAGGAAATATGTCTATATGTTTGAAAAAAAAAAAAGGTTTATAATACGTGTTTTACCTTTTTACTTATGGATCTGAGATTTGGACACATAATAGAAGAGCAATACAAAAACTTCAGATCACTCAAGAAGTATGGAAAGATGTTTATTAGAAGTAACAAGAATATATTAAAAATGCAATACATGGGTAAGAGAACAAACAGGTGTTGCTGACCTCAGTGAAAAAATTAAAAGACTGAAGTGGAATTAGTCTTGATATATTGTTAGAAGAGATGATAACAGATGGACAATTCAAATCTTAAACTGGATTCAAAGAGATTATAAAAATACCCAGAAAGAGACTACATGTGAGATGGATGGATGAAATAAGAAAGTGTGCAGAGGTGATGTGGAAAAGACAGGTTAGATATTGGAGAACATGGATTAAATTGGAGTGACCTTCATCTTTCGGTGGATTATTAATAGTTGACTACGATGATGATGATAATCATCAAAGAGAAAAAAAATTAAATTAGTAAATTTTTTATTGTTATTAAAATTTTAAAAAATATATTTACTGATTTGACAAAAATTATTCTTTTACTTAATAGAAACTGCTTCCAATCGCTATAACCAACTTTCTAGGAGTTGCTTTTTTAAAAGTAAAATGTTTTCAAAGACAATTTCATATTAGTGATGTAGTTTATGGTTTGAGAATAAATCTTTTACCAACAGATTGCATGATAATCATTAATTTATAAACTGCATTTTTTCTTTGTAAATCTATAATATTCATTAATTTGACCTCAGGCTAATCACTAAAGTCTCTCAGCCAATCAAAAATTAGGCATCTCCTTAATCACTTTATTATATAATAGGGTATTGCCAATCATGCAAAAAATCCATATAATGCTAACATCTTCAGGTTTTATTTAAAATATATTAAAATTGTAGAGGCAGTGAAAAGGGAGGTTGTAAACCATCTCAAACTATAAAATAAAGGTCATACGTGGGCTTAAAAAATGTAGCAACGATAACCATTGCACACCACTGTAACACCTAAAACACAAAAATCTAATGCAGTCACACTGTTTTCTTTCATTCATCTTGATAAACAAAAGTAATTTTATTTTTCCATTTTTGTGTTTATATCATCACATTTTTAATTTTTTATACTATTATCCTAACACTTATTTAATATTAATTTCCTGTTTGTGTATCTATATAATTCTTCAGCCTATGTATATACACATACATAAAAGGGTAGTTTCTATCGTGTCTCTATATCCTAAAGTTGATGCACTTCCATTAATCAAGTTGCACTGAGCTTTATAATATAAAGATAAAACACAAACTGCTTCATTATGCATGCAAATTTATATATGCTAAAAGGGTCAGAATGACTTAATGTCAATATGGGTAGTTATGGAAACCTTGGCACTAATGAGGGTTTTGAACATTCCATCATCAGATTTTCAATAAAATAGAAGGCTGAAGAGTTGTGAGTTGGAGTAGTTTGAAGCCTGTCCATTAAAGTATGAAGATTGGCTATCTTAATATAAAGCTGAGCAGTGATTGTATATGTGTGGAGATAATAATCTGGACCAACTGATAATTACTGGTTTAGCATGACATACTTATATTGGTGATTATTTATCTTTTCAACATGTGTGTGATCAGGTGGGCCAGCAATATGAGATGGCATGGGGTGTTGAGGGTCGTGAGAAAGTCTGAATTCGAATCTCACATACATTATAATACTTATTTAATAGACAGGGTATGAGCACAGACTTTCACATGACCCACCACTCTCCACACTATCTCATAACACTGATACACCTGAACACACATATGTTGAAAAGATAAATAATCACCAATATACGTATTTCATGCTAAACCAGCAATCATCAGTTGGTCCAGATTACCATCTCTACACATATATGCTACAAGTGCTCAGATATATATTAAGATAGCAAATTCTCCTACTTTAATGGACAGGCTTCAATCTACTCCACACTCCAACTCTTCAACCGTCCATCCAATTGAAAATCTGATGATGGAACGCTCAAAGGCCACCCTGAGGCCGAGATTATTGTCACACCCATGTTGACCTAAAGTCAATCTGACCCCTCATGTACAGGACATAATCCATTAAATACATATACAAGGGATAGGCAGACATCTCTAATATGTAATAGCTGAAATACACAGGCTTATATATACCTGCGTCTATATATGTAATAGACAGGGTATGAGCACAGACTTTCACATGACCCACCACTCTCCACACTATCTCATAACACTGATACACCTGAACACACATATGTTGAAAAGATAAATAATCACCAATATACGTATTTCATGCTAAACCAGCAATCATCAGTTGGTCCAGATTACCATCTCTACACATATATGCTACAAGTGCTCAGATATATATTAAGATAGCAAATTCTCCTACTTTAATGGACAGGCTTCAATCTACTCCACACTCCAACTCTTCAACCGTCCATCCAATTGAAAATCTGATGATGGAACGCTCAAAGGCCACCCTGAGGCCGAGATTATTGTCACACCCATGTTGACCTAAGGTCAATCTGACCCCTCATGTACAGGACATAATCCATTAAATACATATACAAGGGATAGGCAGACATCTCTAATATGTAATAGCTGAAATACACAGGCTTATATATACCTGCGTCTATATATGTAATAGACAGGGTATGAGCACAGACTTTCACATGACCCACCACTCTCCACACTATCTCATAACACTGATACACCTGAACACACATATGTTGAAAAGATAAATAATCACCAATATACGTATTTCATGCTAAACCAGCAATCATCAGTTGGTCCAGATTACCATCTCTACACATATATGCTACAAGTGCTCAGATATATATTAAGATAGCAAATTCTCCTACTTTAATGGACAGGCTTCAATCTACTCCACACTCCAACTCTTCAACCATCCATCCAATTGAAAATCTGATGATGGAACGCTCAAAGGCCACCCTGAGGCCGAGATTATTGTCACACCCATGTTGACCTAAAGTCAATCTGACCCCTCATGTACAGGACATAATCCATTAAATACATATACAAGGGATAGGCAGACATCTCTAATATGTAATAGCTGAAATACACAGGCTTATATATACCTGCGTCTATATATGTAATAGACAGGGTATGAGCACAGACTTTCACATGACCCACCACTCTCCACACTATCTCATAACACTGATACACCTGAACACACATATGTTGAAAAGATAAATAATCACCAATATACGTATTTCATGCTAAACCAGCAATCATCAGTTGGTCCAGATTACCATCTCTACACATATATGCTACAAGTGCTCAGATATATATTAAGATAGCAAATCCTCCTACTTTAATGGACAGGCTTCAATCTCCTCCACACTCCAACTCTTCAACCGTCCATCCAATTGAAAATCTGATGATGGAATGCTCAAAGGCCACCCTGAGGCCGAGATTATTGTCACACCCATGTTGACCTAAAGTCAATCTGACCCCTCATGTACAGGACATAATCCATTAAATACATATACAAGGGATAGGCAGACATCTCTAATATGTAATAGCTGAAATACACAGGCTTATATATACCTGCGTCTATATATGTAATAGACAGGGTATGAGCACAGACTTTCACATGACCCACCACTCTCCACACTATCTCATAACACTGATACACCTGAACACACATATGTTGAAAAGATAAATAATCACCAATATACGTATTTCATGCTAAACCAGCAATCATCAGTTGGTCCAGATTACCATCTCTACACATATATGCTACAAGTGCTCAGATATATATTAAGATAGCAAATTCTCCTACTTTAATGGACAGGCTTCAATCTACTCCACACTCCAACTCTTCAACCGTCCATCCAATTGAAAATATGATGATGGAACGCTCAAAGGCCACCCTGAGGCCGAGATTATTGTCACACCCATGTTGACCTAAAGTCAATCTGACCCCTCATGTACAGGACATAATCCATTAAATACATATACAAGGGATAGGCAGACATCTCTAATATGTAATAGCTGAAATACACAGGCTTATATATACCTGCGTCTATATATGTAATAGACAGGGTATGAGCACAGACTTCACTGATACACCTGAACACACATATGTTGAAAAGATAAATAATCACCAATATACGTATTTCATGCTAAACCAGCAATCATCAGTTGGTCCAGATTACCATCTCTACACATATATGCTACAATTGCTCAGATATATATTAAGATAGCAAATTCTCCTACTTTAATGGACAGGCTTCAATCTACTCCACACTCCAACTCTTCAACCGTCCATCCAATTGAAAATCTGATGATGGAACGCTCAAAGGCCACCCTGAGGCCGAGATTATTGTCACACCCATGTTGACCTAAAGTCAATCTGACCCCTCATGTACAGGACATAATCCATTAAATACATATACAAGGGATAGGCAGACATCTCTAATATGTAATAGCTGAAATACACAGGCTTATATATACCTGCGTCTATATATGTAATAGACAGGGTATGAGCACAGACTTTCACATGACCCACCACTCTCCACACTATCTCATAACACTGATACACCTGAACACACATATGTTGAAAAGATAAATAATCACCAATATACGTATTTCATGCTAAACCAGCAATCATCAGTTGGTCCAGATTACCATCTCTACACATATATGCTACAAGTGCTCAGATATATATTAAGATAGAAAATTCTCCTACTTTAATGGACAGGCTTCAATCTACTCCACACTCCAACTCTTCAACCGTCCATCCAATTGAAAATCTGATGATGGAACGCTCAAAGGCCACCCTGAGGCCGAGATTATTGTCACACCCATGTTGACCTAAAGTCAATCTGACCCCTCATGTACAGGACATAATCCATTAAATACATATACAAGGGATGGACGGTTGAAGAGTTGGAGTGTGGAGTAGATTGAAGCCTGTCCATTAAAGTAGGAGAATTTGCTATCTTAATATATATCTGAGCACTTGTAGCATATATGTGTAGAGATGATAATCTGGACCAACTGATGATTGCTGGTTTAGCATGAAATACGTATATTAGCAAAAGTTAATGTAGACAAGAAAATAAGTAAATCTATATATTTTTCCTAATATCAAAATGATTTCTACATGTGGACATTGTATATCAACTTTCATGGTTGCAGATCGATTCTTTGGAATTGGGTGGCCTTTATTCTGAACATGTGGTTCTTCGCTGTATGATTATCCTCATAAAAAAGCTTTTTTAAAAATATCTCCACATATTTTGCCATTTTAATAGAGGAGTACTGTATGGTTTAAATGAAATTGTAGAATGACACGCCCTGGTGTAAAATATTTTAAGATATATGTCATCTATGGCATTTATGCTATTCAATCTTATGAATTATCAAGCAAAAAACCCATTTAATTGTTTCTTTTTACTTTGAGAGCAAACCTGATATTGAAAGAAAAAGTACTTTTTAGAAAAGAAGTAACTTAAAATCTTGAAAATGATACTACAGTATCAATGCTCTGAGCCATTTTAAAATAAGAGTAAACATATGTATATGCAATCAATGAACACACAGTGTTTAAACCACAAGTGAAAAGAAAATTCCTATAACATTATTGATAATATATATAAATATTTAAGGTCTAAATAATTGATTTGCATATTTTTTTAAATATTTAAGTTCATAATTTAGTATTACGAGTTCTTTATTACTGATTATTTAATTATCTCAAATCAGTAGCCATTTCTACTTGCAAATAAATTATCCAAGTTCAACCAAGTATTATATCAAATTAAATTGCTATTGAACATTATTAATATTTTTAATAAATAGAATAAATGATATATCGAATTGGTTGGATTTGATTATATACACGTGAATATATGGTTTTGTTTTTACTTTTTATCCTTGGTCGAATGTCATACTGAGATGAAGCATTATTTTGTTGATAATTTTATTACTAAATGATATTATTATTAAAACAAATTCAAATCTTTTTTAAGTATTTATTCTCAAATCTATGATGCATGTCTGTATTTGCATATCATATACAGACAACTGATAGCCACTTATTATAGCAGGGGTTTAAATCCAGTATTAGTAGACTGAATGTTTGAAAGTTGAAGAATGAAAAGTGTAAGGTATGGTCAAATGGAAAATTTATCTTATTTAAGAAACTAAATAGAGATTTGTATATTGCATAAATAAAACTTTATTACAATACTTGCAAACAGAGTTTGTCCGTTAAATTTCTGTATACATGAACTGAAATTAATTGATATGTTTTATATTATGAAGCATATAACTAAATCAGCAAATATGATAATATTGTATAAAATTAAATAATTGTGTCTGGTGACATGACGATAATAAAATCTTGGGGACCAGAGGTACTGTAATTAGTATTTAATATAGTGTGTAAACATTAATCAGCAGAAAATACCTTACTACACATATCATTCTATAAAAAAGTTGATAAAATTGAATATAAACTTTTCTGTATGTGACAAACTGGATAAGAAAAAAAATATTGAACTATGAACAAGAGAATAAAGATTTGAGGATTTAAGTCTATATCTCCTGATGAATAAAACCTTTTCAAAAATGTATGTTTAATTAGAGAATATGCTCTGAGTTTTGCGATAATGGATAGTTGTGACACAGATCAGTTTGGGATAAGGAATATGATGATAAACAATTTTAAAACATTGTAAATAAAAATTTATTTTAAATAACATCTAAGTGTTAAAATCATTTCAAAATAGTAATCAATAGTTAGTTGTGTGGAAGGTTATATGATGACTGAGCATTAGAAGAGTCAGGTTGAGGATGATGCAAAGTCTTCAGCATCGTCAATCTCTTCTATGCTAAATATTCCTGTAAATAGTTGCTTCCATCAAAATAGAAAATTAACTTCATCTATATATATTTAATAGTACATGAAAGCTTTTTCAGCAGATAATCTTTGTCCCTTCAATGTAATATAATCTATTTAAATCTTAATATTCCATTACATAAATGGCAACACCTTTTGCCTTTTTAAAACTAAAATCATTGATAAAATTACCATAAGATAAAATACAAACAAAAATATTGTCTGTGTAAGGTATATTGTCATGCAGAATGAAAAGAATTCTTTGCACTTGTATTTTATGATAAGAGACGTCTTCCGTCATTTCGGCTTGTACATAATGTCACACATTCACTGTAACATCATTTTGCAATAAAAGACCCATCTATTTATCAAAGTTTTAAGTACCATTTAGTGTTTTTATGTGCAAAAAACAAGATTATATGAATTTTTACAATTCTCTTTTGGTTTTTATCGGTGCAACTTTTATCACAGTTCCATGATATTGCAACCACACCCCAACACAGAAATTCAGTCCACATATTTTATCATGCATAGATTTTTTAAATTTTCACTCTTCAGATAACATATAGAGAGAGAGAGAGAGATCAAAGACCTAAATCTCTATACCTATGTTTGCACCTCAATATTTTTTACTAAATCACTCTCATATAAAATGAAATCTCACTTTAATCACTTTTAACTTCTTGTAGAACGGTAAAAACCATTGTGATGTATATGTATAAAGGTATATGTATAAAGACCAAAATTGGGCAAGCACTCAAACTTTTATTCTGCTAAAATCTCCAAATATCCAAAAAATGTTCAAGATGATCAACAAAAAATTGTAAACAATTAAGCAAACTTAATTAATTGTGAGAGTGATAGTCGCAAATAGTATAAAAATCACAACTATTTTTTTGGAAAAAAACTCACTGATACTCAGCTAAACGTAAAGTTCCGTATCCATAGAGAGACATTTATTGCAAGTGAGGTGCACTAAGCCTAAAACACGTTTTAGGACAAATCATTAATGAAATAAAATATTAAAAATGTATTTTTTTAAAGTGTGTGATTGTTATATGATAATATAGATATAGTGACATATTTTAGACAATTATTTTCAAATTATTACAATAATTCCCATTTATGCATTGCTGTTTTAACAACATATTATTTTTCTTTCACCATAACTATATCACCTAATGCAAATTTTAGTAACTAATACGTATAGTAAGCACTTATCCCCTGAAAACTATTAATTACTAAAGAATACAATAGGTGGCACAGTTGGGTTTAGTAAGCTGCTGAAACAAGCAGCATACCATCATTCCCAGATAAGTGATCTAATTATATGTATTGACAGCATAAAATTCATTTTCATGGTCATTTGCCTTTTTCAAGTGTCTATTTATGTGATTATGATATATG
>JAQFVV010009371.1:0-13739 GCA_028023455.1 Epiperipatus broadwayi | reverse complement strand
AATAATAAAAAAACCAAATTTAAGTTCTAATAAAACTTCTATAATACAAATATATTATTCCGATTTTTTCTCCATGTGTCATAGTGACTGGCCGGGAAGCGAACCTCATAACCCAGGACAACTGCTTATAAAGCAGGCTGTCGCTGACCTCTTGACCACCAATGCTTGACTACATTGTTCCGATTTTGACTTATAAATAGAAGTATGGAGAGATGCATGTTGGGAGTAACAAGAAGAGATCGAAAACGCAATGTATGGGTAAGAGAACAAACAGGTGTTACTGACCTTATTGAAAAAAATGGTAAAAGATTGAAGTGGAGCTGGGCTGGAGATATTGCTAGAAAAGAGAGATGATAATAGATGGACAATTGAAATCTTGAACTCGGATTCCAAGAGATTGTGAAAGACCCAGAAAGAGACCACATGTGAGATGGATGGATGAAATAAAAAAGTGTGCAGGGGTGATGTGGAGAAGAGAAGTTAAAGATCGGAGAAGATGGATTAAATTTGGAGAGACCTTCATCCTGCAGTGGATTGATAATGGTTGATGATGATGATGATGATTTCCGTAGATTAGCAAATCAAATTATACATTAATAATATTTAAATGGTAGTTCACAGATAAATAAATTGTAAACAGTATTAAATAAACACTATCTATATGCAAATATCTGTGCATTTAACAATATAAAAGGTTTCATATCATTAACAAAACAATAAATATTCTATTTTAATAAATAAATAATTGACAATGTATATATAATAACATGCATCACATACATACATATCTAACATTTTTAAAGGCCCCACAGCCATGTTATTTCAGTCACACTCCTGCGCCGTTAAATAAAAAAAAGCTTGAATTTTGCAGCCCATATAAAAGGAATTTCTATTGAATGCATACTGCAATGGTCTTAGATATATTGAAATATTAAAAAAAAAATATTTCATTTACTAATTTTAGTTATCTTTATTTTTATAAAGTTATTTCAATTTTAAATTGTAAACATACATTCAAAATAAAGAAACATAATTCCCTCATGAAAGTTTTTTTATTTTCTAACTTTTATTGTCTCTCTTGGCAAGAAAAGTATCCAATAGTTGATTTTATTTGCTTTTATATATTTATAAAATAGGTCTCATAAATGTATGTATATATATATCAATCTTATGAAGACTTCTTTTGATATTAAGGGAAGGTGGAGTTTGAAATGAATTATGGGAAGGTTTTGGATTGTGTGTATATATTTGTTATTTCTTATAGTTTGATTTTCACTTGAGAAGGTCTATTTGTAGTAGATAAAACCATAGTTGTGAAAGGATTTTGGTAAAATTTTGGATTTAATCTAGTATTGTATTGTTTTATGGTTTTTGAATTTTTTAATTTTTCGAGTTTGGTGTTAGGCAGGTTTGGTTTATATATATATATTAGAGACAGATAATTTATTTCAACGGTGTTTCTATGCATATATACAAAGTAGTGGATTTATAAGGTATAATACTGGAATCTCTCAGGACTAGGATTTTCACTTAATTAGCGAAGATAGATGGGAGATAAATACTGATGGTTCTCATTTGAGTCCAGATTGCCAGTTATTTTATGAATTTCAGTCAGGAAAATGGTCTAATACCCATGTATGGGCTTTTAAACACCTCAGTAAAGGCATTTCATTAGTTCTCTAGAAATTAAAGCTTGATCAATATGGAAATTAGCAACCACACTTTGAAGCTAGTTTTCTATACACTGCACAGCTATATTTTCACTAATAATTACAATTAATATGAACCCACTATTTATAAGAAGTAAAAAGGAATTGAAAGATGATTATAGCAATTTTTATTTTGATTAATAAAACAAGATAATAATTTAATTAGCAATGTTCTGTTCTTTAATCCACATTAAATTTATGGAATTAACTATGATTAAAGTGCATTACAAAAACATCTTTGTTTTGAATAAAAAATATTTTTTTCATTGTTAAATTAAAAATTTATATTTTTGCCAAAATCAATTAATTATAAAATATTTGCATGAAAGAGATCTTTTTAATATTTAATTTTAAATAATTTACATGTTAAAAATATCAAATACCATTACTGAATCAATATTAAAGCTATTTCAAATTTCATTTTAAATATATTCAATAAATTTTATTTATTTATTTCTATTTTTTCTTTTTAAGTTTCAAATATATGTGCATGCACACAATATTTTATACATGCTATAAAATCAATCTATTTTAATATCTAATGTATAAATTATTTAGCTATTTTATCTAAATTGTAAATTTTTTTTTTATAGACAGACAAAAGATAAAAACATGTTTTTGGATAAGGCAAGATGTTATTATGTCTTTATTTGAAAAACTTTACACTTACAAAGCAGAATTAATTTCTAATCATTTAAATAATCTCGTAAGCCTAAATGATTATAAATTAAATTTGCTTTGTAAGTGTAAATAAAAACAGGCAAAACTCTCCATACAGTAGTGCCACTCAGTGCCAGCCAGAGTAATCAATGGATGCCAGAAGGCTTGTGCATAAAATCCCTATCTAGTGCCTACTCATCCAATATCCCCAGACTAGTTTCTGGCTTGTGGCCTTCATCAGTGAGGAGCCTTGGATCTGAGAGCACTGCACCTAGATCCTAAGATCTAGGTGCAGTGCTGACAAAAGCCACAAGCCTCTCAGATCCAAGGCTCCTCACTGACAAAGACCACAAGCCTCTCAGATCCAAGGATCCTCAATGACAAAGGCCACAAGCCAGAAACTAGTCTGGGGATATTGGATGAGTAGGAACTAGATGGGAATTTTATGCACAAACCTTCTGGCATCCATTGATTACTCTGGCTGACATTGAGTGGGACTACTGTATGGAGAGTTTTGCCTGTTTTAATAACAGTTATGTGCAAGCATAAGAAATGGTGATCATGTGATGCTAAGTGTAAATACAAAGTCTATCAAATAGAATTATAGTAACATCACAACTTCTTTAAATTCATCTCTGTTGTTAGCATTGTTCAATTTACTATTTATTTAAAATTAATTTCCATTTTTTTGCATGTGTGGAAAAAGACTGCAATTTAGGAGCAGTAGATAATTTATACATTAGCTTGTTATGATTTTTGTTTATAAAATTCCAGTTTAATGTCTTGTATGTTTGATTTAATATGTATATATTGTAATATCTGTGGTTAGATTCAAAATTGTAATTATTGTATTCCTAAAAACAAAATAATTGATTTATCTATTATCAGTTGTTTTAAAACAATCAAGTAATATATATTATTGACATAGGATTGTTGAGAATATAGAAAAATATAAAATAATACATTCATTACTTCTATGTTATATATAGAGCTCGCAAAATAAGCTCTTAACAAGCTTTGCAGAATATCCCCAACCCCAGACCATTTTCTGCTACTGGCATCATCTGAGGTTGGAGAATATTCTGCAAAGCTTAAGAGCTTATTTTGTGAGCTCTGTATATAACATTTGTAAATACAAGCTTATTAAATTAAGTCATGTGACATCTGACTTGATTTTTTTGTAATTCATTATTTTTTTAATATAATTTTAATAAGCAATATCATAGATTGTCTGTTGCAATTAAGTTAATACTTTATGATAAAAACATTGTATAAATTAAAATTCATGACAATAGATTCATTTTATTAATATTTTGTTTATTTATATCATATGTTATTACATGCATTAAGCAATCAAAACATAAACAGACAAACAAATAATAAATTATTGTATCATGTGTATGTGTGATTGTATATGTGTTCTTGTTAAGTGAGTTAAATAATTTTAGATTATACATATTTTAAAAGTATTATTATTATTTTATAATAATTATTTTCAATAGATAATTAAAATGTATAATTCACATTAAATAAATGAGTATAGTCAAGCATTGTTAGCCGAGAGGTCATCGCAGCCGCCTTGCAAGCAAGTAGTTAATTGCAGACGGTTGTGGGTTTGCATCTCGGCCGATGTTATGACATATGAAAAAAAAAATGAGTATACAAAAGTATTTATTTATTTTTCTTTAAATTATGATTTTAAAAAATTTGTAAATTCATTGTGTTAATATTTTACTTTAAAATATTTATTTTAAAAGTTTAAAACAAAACATTTTGTTAAGAGACACTGATGTATTTCAAATAATTCTGTATTAATATGACTTTTTATAATAAAAAAATGTAAAATTGAGAAGATTATTAGACACTGTTGTAACGGAATATGTATATGCTGTTACATTTCTTTCAAATAAAAGTTGAAAAATATAAAATCACCCTCAACTAAATATATATATAAAGAGAATTTAATAAGTTTATTTAAATTAATATATATAATGCACAGATGGCAAACGAATTATATAATTCTTTAAAGTTTAACATCTAAAAAACAAGTTGTTAATTAGTTATTTTTAATCTTAGAATGGAAATGATTTTCTATATTGATGTAATTGCAAACAGGTCTTTGGGCATAAAGTCAGATAGGAGATAAATTAAAAAAATACTAGTGATAAAATTTTGAGTTCCTGCTCTAAAGAAAGCTGACCAATATGGATGAAAATAAACACATGGTCCACAGAGAAAAGTCAAGCCATGTAAGATCGATCCTGGAATTTGCTGATAAGAATTCAGAAAGATATAAAAAGAAAATTTTGAAGTGTAGAAGATTTGGATTGCTCTTGCTGACTGTGTGATTTAAATATATTTATAAGTGTATGTGGATCTCCAAAATGTAGGGGTCATGCAATAATTTACATTTGCCGCATTTGCTCCAGCTGAAGGGGTCTCCAGATTACGATGGTTCCCAGAAATTGGCCAGCAACAGACTTGTCTCCACCTAGAAGAATATGAAATGGAAAAAAACTTTGAATTCTACCATGCATCATGGAATACCAAGATGGATCAGCATTGGAAAGTATAAACTTTTCTTTAAAATGAAATATGAACATTAATTAGATAATACGAACTTTTCAAGTATTTTAAATGTTACTTAACTTTTAAAAGAAATTATTTGTTATATTTTCTTTTAATATGTTTAATATCATTTCCATTCGTGTAATTTCTCTTAAATTAATAATTTAAAATGGGCGTAAATAGCTGCATAGATTTGTACGATTGTTAGTTTGTGTTAATTTTGAGCTAAGTGTTTCGTAGTTGGATCAGTGCTGGTGAATGGATGTATGGATGTTTTATGTCAATGTAATTTGAGTAGGTGCATTGGATACTTGTTCTCTTCTACCACATTAGTACACAGGGCATAATACCCACCTGAACGTATGATCCAAAAGAGTAGTCATCAAGTTGTCAATGGTCATAGATGTATTTCATATGCCATTGATTTTCTTACTCTGCTTGGGACAGTAAGCTGGCAAAGACCGCTATATCCATTTTTCAGAGCAGCTCCTATATATATTTCAAATAATTTCATCCTTGTAGCATGGGGAAGATGCTCATTCCTTCCCATCCTGATTATTTATTTCTCAAATGATATCATGCTACAGACAAATTCCTGTCAGCATGATTGTGTTATGCTAATAATCTCATTTTGCATTGGTCACATCGGTATATCAGTAATCTAGTGTTGGTTTAAATGCAAGATTTTAGCCTAAGATTAAAAGGGATTGGGTTGGTTATATGTATAATCTATGTAGCATATTCACACTTATTAAAATATTAAAATTTTATTTAAAGCTGTTAAATGCTTCCATCAGTGCACATGATTTAAATGAAATATATTTATTAGTTAATTTAATTTTCCTTTTAATGTGTGTGTGCATTATAACATATTTTGTTGAATTAATTTTGGCAGTAACTTATTTTATATATTTTATTAATATTATTTAAAATTAATAATTAGAAATTTTAACATTCAGAGTGATATTTTAAGTTTCTCCCTGAGCTAGTGATTGGTGCTTTCGGTTCAATAAAAAAGTAACCTCTCCCATGCGTATCTGCCTACTATATATATTTTCCAGGTTTGAATGGCCTGGCGGTGCCCTGGTATGGCAGATTAGGTAAAGGACAGTTATGTTGACCGTTATACTGTATCTAGGTTGGTGGCATCAGTATTTTGGCATAGAAAAAATCTTATAAAATGCCCATGTTCTAAAATTGAATACTCTTTCATTCTGAATTTTTAGTAAACAAAATTTTAAAAATATTATATATAAAAATTATTAGTGAATTTGAAGTCTTGTAATGAAGGCCTAGATAAAATAAACATTGGCTCCGAGTCACATCGTCTTTTGAGAGATCTATAACAATGTGAAATAAAATTGTTTTGATGAATTTATATAATAAAACTGTAGAAAGCATGCAATTTCTCTGGAATTTTAAAATACATATTGCATGCCTTAAATAATTAAGTAAATGTTTGACAAAAATGGATAATAATTTAAATTACTAACAACATTTAACTTATTGAAGTGGATAAGTAATGCTTATTTTTATATAACAATGAAAATACTAATATTGCCTGGATTTATTATGGATAAATTATTAAAGAATTTTTATTTCAATAATTTTATGAAATTATAATTGTGAAATACATCTTTGGAACTTAAATAAACTAAATATATTTTATACCATGGATTTTCTCTACCTTGAGATTGATAAGAAACACCAGGATTTTTGAACTATAAACAATACCATAATATTTGTATTATTTTTGTATATATTATAAAATGTGTTTATATAAACAATTCATTTAAGGGATCTGCAATGATCTTTGGAAATAATTCAAGTCATATATTTTATTTATTACATTTAGTTATCTGTATATATACTTGTTTAGTTTAGAATGTTTGCCTATTTGTAATATATAAATAAAATTAACCAGGGGGAAAATTAGATAAATTTAAAATAAAATCTTAAAAATATTTTTATTGAAATTTAGCCTTAATTTTATATAATATTCTAAAAGTATGATTTGTTTATTTCATTATTTAATCTAGATTTGAAGAGTATTATAATTAAAGTATAAATAAACCATTCAAATTTAAAATAAATAATTTATGTATATTTTGTAAAACAGTGATTGGATTTAAATTGATCATTTTTTATTTATGGCGGTAATAGGCCTGAGGATAAACTAAAATAGACAATCATTTATTTATTTTTATATATTCATATATTTATTTATTTGTAAAGATATAACTACATATTTTCTTTTTGGTTAAGTAGTGTATCGTGTATCACCCTTTGTACCATCCATGATTACATAAATTAAAATTTTTAATAATACTGACATTATTAAATCAATTTATATATATATCTTAAAACAGGCAAAAGTCTCTATACAGTAATGCCACTCAATGCAAGCCAGAGTAATCAATGTATGCCAGAAGGCTTGTGCATAAAATCCTTATTTAGTGCCTACTCATCCAATATCCTCAGACCAGTTTCTAGCTTGTGGCTTTTTTCAGTGAGGACCTTTGGATCTGAGAGCACTGCACCTAGGGATTTTATGCATAAGCCTTCTGGCATCCAGTGATTACTCTGGCTTGCACTGAGTGGCACTATTGTATGGAGAGTTTTTCCTGTTTTAATAACAATTATTAGCAAGCATAAGAAAAGGTGATCATGTGATGTTTAGTGGTGAATCAGTATAATAATAATAATAATAATAATAATAATAATAATAATAATATTATTATTATTATTATTATTATTATTATTATTATTATTATCATTATTATTATTATTACTATGTAATATAGGGTATATGAGCACAGACTTTCACACCACCCACCTCTCTCCACTCTATCTAATAACACTGATACACCTAAACAGATATATGCTGAAAAGATAAATAATCACCAATATACGTATTTCATGCTAAACCAGCAATCATCAGTTGGTCCAGACTATCATCTTTACACACATATACAGTATAAGTGCTCAGATATATATTAAGATAGACTATCCTCATAGTTTAATGGACAGGCTTCAATCCACTCCACACTCCAACTCTTCAACCATCCATCCAATTGAAAATCTGATGATGGAATGCTCAAAGGCCACCCTGAGGCTGAGATTATTGTCACACCCATGGATGGATGGTTGAAGAGTTGGAGTGTGGAGTGGATTGAAGCCTGTCCATTAAACTATGAGGATAGTCTATCTTAATATATATCTGAGCACTTATACTGTATATGTGTGTAAAGATGATAGTCTGGACCAACTGATGATTGCTGGTTTAGCATGAAATACGTATATTGGTGATTATTTATCTTTTCAGCATATATGTGTTTAGGTGTATCAGTGTTATTAGATAGAGTGGAGAGAGGTGGATGGTGTGAAAGTCTGTGCTCATATACCCTATATTGCATATATATATAGCCACAGGTATATAACAAGCCTGTGTTTCAGTTGTTGTTGTTGTTGTTGTTATTATTATTATTATTATTATTATTATTATTATTATTATTATTATTATTATTATTATTATTATTATTATTATTATTGGTAATAGTTAAATAGCATTAAGCTGTTGCACATGCGCTTTGCAGATTTTAACTATAAATGACTGAATACTAACATTTCAAACACATGATAAATTCTTTGGGAAATTCCGTCTTTTCCCAAAGAATTTATCATGTGTTTGAAATGTTAGTATTCAGTCATTTATAGTTAAAATCTGCAAAGCGCATGTGCAACAGCTTAAAGCTGTTTAACTATTACCGTTTATAAAACATCGCGCTATATAAAATAATTGATTTATTTACATATTATTATTATTATTATTATTATTATTATATTTTTTATATTATTTTTTTTGCAAACAAATTATTATTTTATTGATGAAAGTTTGAATCCTCTAATAATTTTAATTCATTGAGTATATTATATTGAGTATTAATTTAAAAAGTCTCTGCATAATTACATTTCACAATAAATACATTAAAATATTCAGCTAATTAAGAATAAACAAACATCTATATATCTTAATAATTTATGATCTTATTTTAGCAACTTTCTTATTTACATTTCATGAATTATACTAGTTAAGCCAATGTCTCAATAAATATTAATTGGTTATTTGAAATTAAATAAACTGGCGCTCAATTTATTTTGTGTTTTAAAATTTATATTCTTGTACTATTATTTTATATGCCTCATATTATTATATTTTAAAAATAAATTATACTTAACATACAAACAGGATAAGTTATTTATTTAGTTTATGGTAATTAAGCTTATTTATAACAGATTTTGATGTCTTAATATAATGACCTATTTACTAAATTAATCATATTTATATAGTTATAGATTTAGTTTGTTTATTTAGTAGTATATAATAATTCTTATTTATTTATATCATTACAGATTTTGGTTCCAGTCAAGATGGACTTTAAATAAATTAGTTATGATATTCATTAGTTTGTATTGGTATAAATTTTAGCTAGCCTAAAGTCATGAAGTGTTATGATAAGTTAAAAATACATTTCATTTTATACTGGTTTTATATATATAATAATAATAATAAAAGAAAAATAATAATAAAAGAAAAATTAAAGAAGTGATGTTAATATATAAATACAAGCAAGATTTAATTAATAGGCAAGCAGCAAACATTAAGATCACGGAATTATGAGAAAGTTGCCATCATGGAATTATGGGAAAGTTGCCATCATGGAATTATGGGAAAGCTGACATTTTAAAAGTACTAGTTGACAAAAACTACAAAGATAGTTGAAAGCGCTGCTTATAAGTGACGGTTATAGATATATTTTTATAAACCTTTAAATACTGTATTTTCTAATATTTATTTATAAATTTATGTATATATATAATATTCAAATCAATATATATTTATTAAAATACAGTAAAATTCACATAAATTTATATTTATTTTATTAGAAGTACTTTTGGCTGTACATGTTATAGTCGTTGTCAACTATATAACGTTAAATAATAAAAACAAGACAACCTTTCACAATACCCACAATTCAATTTAGCTTAGTTTGCTCACAATTCTGTAAAATAAAAGAGGCTATATTGATTTCAAGAAATCATCAAATGGTGATGAATTGGCAATCATTAAATGTTAAAATAACAGAAGATTTGTGGGAAAACTAAGCTAAATTGAATTGTGGGTATTGTGAAAGGTTGTTTTGCTTTCATTATTCAATGTTATATAGTTGATAAAGACTATGAGATGTATAATCGAAAGTACTTCTAATAAAATAAATATAAATTTATCTGAATTTTACTATATTTTAATATATATATATTGATTTGAATATTACATATATTTTTGGAAAGAATACAGACATCAACCTTAATTAATTTACTACATATATATATAAAACCAAAGTACTTTTTTTTAATGTAAAATATTTATAAATATAGATGTGTTTACAAGAAAAAAATTTAACACAACCATCTCTTTGATTTTTTTACATCTCTGAAATTATAGTTTTTCTATAATGTCGGTGTCTCAAAACTATTTAATATAAAAAATAAATAAATAGGAAAATTATAAAGTTCATACTTATATTACTTGTTTATGAAACAAATACCATTTTTATTTGCATCATACATTCAATGCTATTGTTAATATATTGCAATTGTGAATATAAAAATTCAATGTCATTTAAAATGGTGTGGGTGCAAAGTTTATGCTAATAATTTATCAAGCCTGAAACAATATGAAATGTTTTTTTTAAGGTGAATAGAATTATTAACATTGCAATTAAAAATTATTCTAAAAGAAATTTTAATGTTCTAATTCACATTGCATATGAGTATAAAAACATTATAGAAAATATCTGCTACTACTATTTAACATCATGTAGGCACAGTATCTTTTGTATTTTATTATCATAATCATCAATTTTCATAATAATAATAACTGAAACACACAGGCTTATTATATACCTGTGTCTATATATGTAATATATAGGGTATATGAGCACAGACTTTCTGGATGTGTATTAAATGATTAGGTCCTGTACATGAGGGGTCAGATTGACCTTAGGTCAACATGGGTGTGACAGGAATCTCGGCCTCAGGGTGACCTTTGAGTATTCTATCATCAGATTTTCAATTGGATGGACGGTTGAAGAGTTGGAGTGTGGAGTAAATTGAAGCCTGTCCATTAAAGTGTGAGGATTGCTATCTTAATATATATCTGAGCACTTATTGCATATATGTGTAGAGATGGTAATCTGAACCAACTGATGATTTCTAGTTTAGCATGAAATACGTATATTGGTGATTATTTATCTTTTTGACATTTATGTAATCAAGTGTATCAGTGTTATGAGATAGTGTGGAGAGTGATGGGTCATGTGAAAGTCTGTGCTCATATACCCTATATATTACATATAATAATAATAATAATAATAATAATAATAATAATAATAATAATAATAATAATAATAATAATAATAATAATAATAATAATAATAATAATAATAATAATAATAATAATAATAATAATAATAATAATAATAATAATAATAATAATAATAATAATAATAATAATAATAATAATAATAATAATAATAATAATAATAATAATAAATAGGATTATTTTTTATTTTAAGAAAAAAGTGTTCTGTGAATATTTATATATAAATATGAAATATGAAAATAATATATACATATATAAATTTTCTCTTTTTTTCAACTACTGATATATAATTTTTTTTTAATTAATTATGTTTGATGATAGGTTAATATGTATAATTTTAAATTAAATTGTAGTGTAGAGATGTATAAAATTGATAACACATTTGTATTGAATATATTTATTAAAATAAAGACTTTCATGGGCTACAGATGTAAATGAAATGTTGTCCAGATACATCCATGTATAATATATATATACACCCATCTTTTGGCCAGGTCACATTGGTCATCAACTGGATAAGAAATATTATAAAAATAATTATAGAAGCTGTACAAACATTGATGTGCAATAATAATGAATATTCTATTAATAAAAAATAGAAATAATAAATATAAGAAATTATTTAGATTAATGACTTTTTTATAATTTTTTTTCCAAATAGAAGGTAATTTCCATATATCCACAAATATGATGATACATGCAAATTACCTTCTATTTGGAAGAATTTTTTAAAAACTCATTAATATAAACAATTTATTATATTTATTTTTATTTTCTATTAATAGAAAGTTCATTATTGTTGCACATCAATGTTTGTACAGCTTCTACAATTATTTTTATAATATTTATTACCCAGTTAATGATCAGTGTGACATGGCCTTAATGTTGGGTATATATATATATATTAAGCATTGAAACACCCCACATGGTTAAGAAATCCAGTACCGCCCTCTGTGAACTAATATATAAATACATTAGAGTTCGTATTTCAAAATAGCTAGGATTGTTTATAATAGTTTGTAAACCGTTAATTTTATTATTTTTATTATATTTACAATTTTGTTTTAATTAACAGACATTTTATTTATATTATATATACAATAAATTATATATGGATGTAGCCAGATAACATTTCATTTATATATATATTTATGTATATAATATTAGATAATTTTTTTGTAAAATTGATAACATATCACTAGTTTTGTTCCTTATACAATCAAAAACTTTTGATAAAAAAATAAATTTCATTTAAACTTGAATTGTCTATTAGCAATTTTATATGAAGTGCATTAATATTATATATTTTATAAAGAAGACGATAATGATGGTCAATTTAAAGCTTGAACATTGACCTCCACATCTATATAGATTAAAATGTATATTATATAGCATTCACTACTATCTATAATTTTTGTTTTAAAACTTGGAACAATTGCTAGGGATTATCAACCTTTAAAACCATTATTAAGCCAGTGCAGCATGAAGATATTTATAGCTTTTGTTTTTCATAGTATTTAAACAACTATAAATGCAATTCACCCACTCTACTTTGAACCCTTTTTAGCAAAAACTTTTTATTGTACATATATGCATACACAATCTTATGTTTTGACTGTTTTGCAGTCTTCTTCAGAATCATTTTTACTTTAATTTTTTTTTTTTAAAAAAAAAAGTGGCTTTGAAGAAGACTGCAGGACAGTCAAAATGTAAGTGAAATTTATAAAACAGATATATAAAATATATACTACTCCTAATTTAAATAGATTAATAAATAATTCAAAAAATAGATGTAGTATTTTAAATCAAAGTTGTACAATATATAAATGGCTGTGTGTTTGTGAAAAGGCATATATATAGGTGAATCTCGATGTACATTGGAGAAAAGATCAAAGGAGCATTTGTTGTTATATAAACGAGTACAAAAATCAAGACAAGAGAATGTTAGAAATGATGACGTATCACCGTCAGTATTTTTTGATCATAATGTAACATGTAATTACGGTTTTGATTTTAATAAAGTTAAGATTTTGTGTATTGAAAGAAATAATAATAAACACAAAATTAAAGAAGCTATGTTAATAAAAAGTGAAAAGCAACATTTGATAAATAGACAGGCTGCCAATATAAAAATTAATGAATTGTGGGAAAATTGATGTATGACGTATTACTTTTTGTTTGCATTTGTAACGTTTTTTTGTAATGCAATTTGAATCTAGTTGATAATGACTACATAGATAGTTGAAAGTACTTCTATTAAATTGTGGTATATATTTGTTTTTAAAATATTTTTTACTGTATTAATTATTGTATTGTTTTGAATAATTATATATATTTTATTATAATTGGAATACAGA
>JAQFVV010009370.1:0-13742 GCA_028023455.1 Epiperipatus broadwayi | reverse complement strand
TGGATTCATTCAATCTTTCACAAAGACTTTATTGTGTATTTGGAGGTAAGTATTTATTTATATTTTAAAATCCACACACATGCATTAGATTAATGGCTGATTTTACTATTACAATTTATAAAACATAGTGCTATATAAAATAAATATCTAATTAAATCTTTAAAAACAATTGTTAAAGCAATAAAATTTAAAAAAAAAAAAAAGACCTTTCCAAGGCTGGGTGCATCTGATATATATATAAAATTAAACTACACAAATTATTGGCATAATATTATTTTTTTAACAGAATTTAATATAATTCACTCTTTTGTTTATATAATTATTACTGTTATAATACATTACTATAATCAATTTAATAAATACTATAGTGCCTATTATAATAAACCTGCCAAACAAATTTTTTTTTTTTTTTTTACAAGAGTAAAAGATGTGTGCAACAAAAAAAATATTACAACATATGTATTTTTTAAGTACCTTATATGCATATACTCCATTGAACATAATATATTTAGTCATGAGCTGCAAGTAGATAGATAAATTAATTTTGATGCCAAAAAAAAACTGAATTACATTTTATTAGAGACAAATCCCTATTATAAATATAATTAAAGGAATTTCTCTTAAATGTTTTAGAAAGAAAACCATTCTTTTCATATACCATTTTAATGCAAAAACATTTTTATTTCATATTATATAAACTATTAATTTTTATATTAAAATAAAGATTTTCATGGGCTGCAGATATAAATAAAATGTTATCCAGATGCATCCATGTATAATTTATTGTAAAAAGGTTTGTTTATAACAATGTTTTAACCAGGTCACCCTGGTCATCAATTGTGTAATAAATATTATGAAAAAAAAATAGAGATGTTGTAAACATTGATGTATAATACTAATGAAACTTCTATTAATAAAAAACAGAAATAATAAATATAAAATATTACTTAGATTAATGAGTTTTTAAAAAAATACCAAATAGAAGATAATTTGCATGTATCATCATATTTGTTGATACAATCTGACCTTTGGAATATCTCAATGGCTTCTATGATCTGATATTAGTGGAGAGTGTTACATCTGGATAGTATTCTTGTGTTAGAAAAATCAATACTATTAAACAATTTAAAATACAGCAAAACTCTCAATATAGTAGTGCCATCTTGTGCTAACAAGAGCAATCAATGGATTCCAGAAGGCTTGTGCATAAAATCCCTATCTAGTGCCTACTCATCCACTATCCCCAGACTAGTTTCTGAAGATAGTGATCATGTGATGTTTAGTGGTTTAAAAATCAATACTATGACTTATGTATAGCATAGAGAAATAGGGCTGCTGCTGTTGAGTGTTTCTTAATTGCATTAACATGTTCATATATTCTAGCCTGCTAGCATCGATGCCATGATTGCTCACACCTATATAAGAAATTTTACAATGCTACATGAAATTTCATAAACTTCATGGGTTTCAAGAGGGATTGAAACTTTAGTCTTGGATAAAATGCTATTAATTTTTTGATGAGTGTTGTATGATATCTTTATATTGTAATATTTTAAAATGTCTAATATTGTCTGTAGTTCCTTATATATAGGAATAGAGACTTTAATATTTGTTATTTTTTTTTGCTTCTTATTTTGATTGTTTACTGCCTGAATTAAGAATCCATGTATTGGTTTATATATAGCCATTAAATAATAGCACATTGCTTATATAAATTTATTTTATCTTCTAGATTTGATTTATTTGAAAAAATGTTAATAACTCTTTATATGAAAATAGTATTTTTTACAGAAAATATCTGAGCTGGATAATGATGTGATAAAAATTATAAATATCTGTCGGTCTAGGTAGATTTTCTGAAAATTTAAAAAAATAAAAGATTATTTTATTTCTTGGTGACAATTATATCAAAAAAATAGTTCCCCATGAGTTTTTGTTTCCATTATAAATTTAATATTAGTATGTATATTGTTTACATGTGTGAAAAAATTATATAATTTGTCTTTACCATGTTGCCAGAAGATAAATGTATCTTCTATAGTTGAGTTGAGCTAAAAACGATATTTAAAGGTGCTAATTTTATTAAAGCAAGAATTTCTATATATTCAATAAATACATCAGTTATTATCACTAAGATTGGTGAGCCCCTTGGAGTACCAAAAGTCTATTAATAATATTGTCCATTACATACAAAATAACTATCTGAAAGATAATGTTAAATTTAATAATATAGTTTGGTAAATTGTACCATTTAGAAATGATATTTAAGGTTTTGTAAACTGGACCATTTATAAAAAAAGTTCTAATATCGAAGCTGACTAGAATATCATTTGCATTAATTTTTAAATGTTTTTTTATTAGAGAAATAAAATGTATAAAATTTTTAATATATGATTTAATAGATCAAATTGAAGGTTTTATTATATCAGATAAATATCTTGCTAAAATATAAGTGGAAGATCCAATTGCACCCACTATTGGACTAAGTGAATATCTCTGTTTGGTAAATTTTTGGAAGTTCATAAAATTTTAGACAAAAATAAGATTTTTCACAACCAGAAAAGCCCTTGAGATTTTTAAAAGGCTAGATTGTACGATGTATGCAAATTCCCTTCTATTTGGAAAAACTTTTTAAAAACTTATTTTCTTTTATTTATTATATCTATTTTCTATTAATAGATTACTCAATGCTTATAGCACTTCTACAATTATTTTTGTAATATTTATTACCCAGTGTGACCAGACAAAAACGTTGGTATATATATATAATAAATTATACTTGGATGTTCTTGGATAGCATTTCATTTATATATATATATATATATATATATATATATTGTAATTCAAATATAATTCAAAACTTTGCATGAAAAAATATACTTGTAAATTGTGGAGCCTCATATTATGGAGAGATCAAGGCAGTAATAGAAACCAGATTACAACAACATAAATATCCATATATTAAAGCTCAGTCAGATCCATCATGTTATTCAATTTTTGCAATTCATCAAAAAATAACAGGACACCAGTGTGAACCTCAAGATGTCAGCCTAGTCTGCAAAGAAAAGCACGCTTTAAAAAGAAAAGTGAAGGAGGCCTGCTTCATAGCGATGGATTGCAACACCATCAACCACAAGGACACATGCTTCATGATCTCAAAAAAATGGAGCAATTAATCTTAAACTTTGCATAATTTGCATATCATTAATTCACTTAGAGCTATGAAGATGAGAGCACATCCCTTGAAAGCACTTGCAGAATAGTATAATTTTATTTTGTTTTAAGCATAAAATAGCTTTGCATTCAGGTGCAATAGCGCCTATATATATATATATATGATAAACAAAAATGCAAGTTAAAAAACTTGCTAACGCTTGTATTTATGTCCACAGATGGCGTCCTACCAAAAACACCTATCAAGCGTATATTTCGTTTACATAAACGTCAGAGTAGTTAGTATTCACTATCTCTAACTATAATTCCACTTTCAGATCATGATAGCAAATAGCTTGAAATCATGATCTGAAAGTGGAATTATAGTTAGAGATAGTGAATACTAACTACTCTGACGTTTATGTAAACGAAATATACGCTTGATAGGTGTTTTTGGTAGGACGCCATCTGTGGACATATATATATATATATTATAACTACCAAAAATAAACTAAAGATATAAAAAGAGTTTAATAGAATGGTGACTGCCAAAACATTGTGGCACCAAATTGTAGCTATCAAAATAATGAGGTTAACTAAGTAGTGACTGAACCAAACATTAGGTTAATTTTTACTGAGTGGATATTCTATAATGAGACTCTTTACTATGAACAGAATATTTAATGATTAAGAAAGCACTATAAAATGTGTATTAATAAATAATAATGATATATCAGAGTTATAATAAACTTAAAAGTATAACTGTGTAGTTGTAAAAACAATAAATAAGTCTAATAATATTTATATTTGCTAGCATATTCAATCTATGTTTCATATTACATAAATCAAATCTGAAGTTATCTCAAGGTTTAAAACAATTATGCATAATAAATGAGGATCTTGAAAGTTTAATCTTTACTTATAAATCTGTATTATTGATATGATCAAATAACAAAGGGTATTTTATAGTATTTAATCCATTCTTATGTAACTAAGCATTAATGTTTAGATTGTGTGCTGGTATTAAAATAACAATAACATTATTACTAAAACAGTATGCCTTTAAATAAATGCATAATAATAATAAGACCATGTGAACATATTTATTTATTAGATAGATAATAAATATGTTAACTATATAAATGTTCCGATATTTAACACAGAAAAGATAGACATATGTTTATAAACTTTAACTTTTATTTATGCTTAGCATGCTTTCAACAATTTCATCAGATTCATTGCTCTTTTGGATTTTAATGTAGATAGTCTTTATGTATATTTGATAACTATTTTTGTATTTAATTATTTAAATTTACTGTTTGTTATTCAAATATATCTAATGTTCCTCAGAAGGCAACTTTTTTAAAAGAAAGATGCTAAAATCTATTTTGTTTATAGAAAATTTATCCTTGGCTATTGTCTAATCATCCTTTATTTTTTACTTTTTTGCCCTCCTTCAGTGCAAATGATTTCCACCCTGGTGAAATAGTTTTTTATGGCCTGAGGGTTGTTCATATTCTATGAACACAGAAGAGTATTCATTATTTCTCTTGACTCTATTACATAAATAATTGTACTGGGTCAGCCTTGTTGACAAATTTACTTTGATCTTTTCATAATAGGTGTATTTGCAGTCGGCTTTGTTGCAGTTGATTTTGTAAACTATTTGATCTTTAGATTTATTCATCAACAGTTTATGTAGTAAAGGGAAACAACAAAAACATACATTGTTTTGAAAAAATGTTTTTTTTTTAATTTTTGAGCCACTTTTGGTACATACTGTCCATTTTTTGTTCTCACTAGATTGAAGTTGTAAAGGTTTTTTAAAATGATAAATAATAAAATAATGAAAGACAAAATCTAGGTAATTCAACAAATATGAATCAATTTATTATCAAACAAAGTAAATATAAAATAAAAGTTAAGAATAAAAGATAAGAATAATAATAATCAAGTTCGCAGTACTTAAAATAAATAATTTTTAGTGATATTACTTAGCAAGCTTGATCTCAATTTCCCTTATATTAATAACAATATAGGTGTATCTAGGACAAGAAGAATATAAAAATAACTTAAGTATTAACAATCGTTAATAAACAAAGTGAAACAATGTTTTATTACATCTCTAAATAAAATAGTTTAATCCATTTTTCCTCAAGGTATTTGGCTGATATAAATTTAGTTATTCCTTAAAACATTGCAAACATTTACTCTACTATAATAGAATTCTCTAAAAATGTGGAAGAACCTTACTTGCCTTATATAGGTACAGATAGTAATACATCAGATTCTTATCTAGCTAATATTTATAAATAAAGGACTAAAGTATATGTTGTTTAAGCTTTCTTTACTAAATAGCAATATTATTTCTGTAAGCTTCTTGCCACAAACATAATGCATTACATAAAATTTTCTTAATATTAGCCTTAATGTATTTATATTGATAAACATTGAGATCAATAAAATATATAAAATATATTTTGATTTAACAATCTAATCTCCAAAATCATTCAATGTACATATACACACCTCAGTTCTAGACACTGCCTGTATAATCATTTTATTCATTTGCTTCTTATGCAAACTTTTATTTAAACAATACTGTACACATAATGATCAATAAACATCTAGCCTCTATAATTTAAAGTTCAATTAAAGTTCTTTTAAAAGTTTCTATATTTTATCCCAGAATGATATTTCAAATGGTTTTTAAATGATTAAAATCTTTAGACATTTTAACTGTGAAATCTTAGTGAATGGAGCAAAACATAACTTATAAGAAATAGCACATAATGGTGAAATTTTAACTTTTAAATTGAAATCCACTAATGATAAGTTTTTTTCATGACAAGTTGTTTTCTTTTGTCATTTCTTTAGGTGTTAAGCATATAATCAGTAATGTTCTGGGAAGTGACTTTCATTAACTATAGCATTTCTTAAGAAAATATTTGCACAGAGGAAGTTCATTAGGTTTAAAATCTAGTTTAACATTAGGTATCCAATATCCAGGTGTTTATCCCATAACTTTTGAATCAATTGTAGTGAATGTAGTAGCAAAACACTTTTGAAGCCTCAATGGCTAGATATGTGAATAGTATTCCAAAGTAGTTTTAAAATTTTCATTTTAATAAAAATTTTAAGTTTCATTTTTTATTCAAGCACTTTAAGCTGATGAATATTTTTAGATGTTTTGTTTATTAATTTGGGAAGTTTAGGGAGACATGCATTTTGCTACACAGGGCAAATATTGGTTAGGTTTGCTCCTCTTTCATCATCACAGTTTCAATGATGCCAAGATGGCTAAATTTAAATTCAGGCTTTGTGCAGTTTTCCTGTAGATAGCTATCCATAAAAAGCAAGATTCCTTTTGGATGGGTATATTTATAAGTTATAGTCACATTGCCAGTTCCATCATTATCCTCACTCAAATTTTCTCTCTTTTACTATTTTACATAAAATCTTGACCCTGTTGTTATAGCATTTCTAAGATGGACTATGCTGACAAATGATGTGTTGAATATATTTTAATGCCCAGAATAGTGAAAACATTTTAAAATTATAAATAATATTGTTTTAATAAAAATTAATATACACGTGATAATGGTAAAACAAATATTTACATTACAGATATTAAAATAAATCATTTTGTTTTATTTACTGTTGTCACCATAAATTGCATTTTATTACAAATAAGAAATTTACTTAAATATTTTAAGATGTGTCAAAAAAAACATAAACAGTCATACACACATATACATATTTAAATATTACATTAAAAGTTTGTCTCTAGTGAGTGTAGTTTTACTATTATGTATACAATAATAGCTTTATTAATTCTATTTTAATTAATCTTTTTATATATTGCCAATATTCTTTGCTTTTATCAATTTGTTGTTCTTTTAAAAGCTAACTTTATCTGTTTGTGTTTATAATTAAATGTAAACTGTGATTTTTTAAAATTGCTACAAGTAATTTTAAAACTGTATAAAAATATATGCAATATGACATCTTGAATTTTGCTTTACAAGATAACTAAATCTATAATGTTAATATTATGTCATTAACACTAATAATGGTAGTATTAGTAATAATAGCAATAATAATAAGTCAACAGTTATTTTTGAAATTACATTTATTATTATTATTTTAGGTTATCACAATATATTTGTAATTTCTTGTATTAATAGGGGGTTGTAACAATACTAATTGTAGACTTCATTATTATTATTAATAGTCTATCACTGCCATAAAATTCTATAATTCAATAAGAAAATTTGCTGTTAATTGGAAGCATCACTTTGGTTCCTATTTAAGGTTTTAAAGGAATTGATCAGGGCAAATTCCTATATCAGCTGAATATATTCTTTGTCATTCCATACCTAACCAGCAGTCTTTATTATCAGGAAGATGTAGAATCAACAACTAAGGCAGCAGTTATCAGCCGTAGATAAAAATTGTTAAAAATCACTTGTTTGTGGAACCAGAATGTCATTTTATGTTGACTTTTTATTTAGATGTCTGCAACTGCAGATCATTTTCAAGTGAATAAAATTTGCATGAATTGCAAGATTGTTGAATTGTGTAAAATTAAAAGAAAACATAAAGAAAGAATTGATTTGAAATGTGGACAATTAATTTACTATAAAATCCCAATTATTGCAAGCACAAATGAATGAGAGAACAACATTATTGAGATTGTTGCTACATCACATGCAATGGGAAGATTGGTTATTCAAATTAATGGAATATATCAAATGCATATTTATATTTATGATCCAACAAGTTCTCATTTTGATAAGAAAAAGTAGAAGAATTTTATATAGATATACAAAATGATTTTGATCAAAACTAAACATTTTAAAATTGTCATACAAGTCCATAATATTAGAATTGGTAAACAGCAAAAAATTTAAGTACAGTGGATGAATTTAATTATGGTGACAGAATTGAAAGATGGCACATATTTGTGGAGAACTAAAAAAAAAATGAATATTATGGATTCTTTCTTTGAAACAAAAACTAAATGGTAATGGACATGGAAACATTCAAATAATACACAATTCCAATTTGCACCTTAGTATTCAGCAACATATATTTTATTTGCAAAGCTACTACATTACTAAGTAACTAAAAGATAACAGATGATAGTGCTTATAAAATTCATACCAATACTGTCTTATTCAAATCATCATACTAGTTTCTAGTTTATCACTTTCATTAGTCATTAGCTTTGAATCTTGGAACAGATCTTGAACTATTCCAGGTGCACTGATAAAAGCCATAAGACAACATTGGATAAGGAATTATTAAGCATCATTATCTTGCATTTATTAGTTATTAAAACTTACAATAAGTGGGGTCGAAATGGTGAAAGATAAAAACATTCAAATGAAGGTCAGAAAATTGTATTATATTTTGATTAACAGAAAATATATATATTTAAAGATTGTAATCCTTTTAATAGATTCTATATAGGAAGTGATAATTTATTAAGATGTAAGAAAATGTTAATGCAAAACTAGGGAGATAAAAGTTATTTAGAAAACAATATTTCCAGTTAATATTCCAAATTTTCAGAAACATTCTAGTGAAATTAAATTAGAACCTGAAATTAATTTTAAAATATTAATAGATTTGGGAGATGTTTCAGGTTTGACTGAAATCAACAAGATAATTGACACTCTATTGAAAACAGTAAGAATGATAGCTAATATAAAAAACAGCAATTTATCAGCAAATTATCTGCTTAGACAAGATTATGTATAAAGCAATGAAGAAATATGAAAATTTTTAACAATTATTCATTAAAAAAATTGAATAATTAGAGTTTTATAAAATGGTATGAAAACTGTAATTGAATTGGCAATGAAAGATTCCTAAACAAATAGAAATCTCAAAAGAGTAAAACAACAATTTGGTTGAAAAAAAAGTTGTTTCAGCAATAAGAAGAAACAACGGAATTATTGCTAATATGAGAGAAGATATCATGAAACGTGTGGAATAGTTCTATAAACAATAATATAGTAACAAAGAATAAAAAACAAAATAGTTCTTATAATTACATTAACTTCTGAATTTCCAACTATTTTAAATGATGTGGTGATACATAAATTAAATCTATGAAGAAAAGAAACTCAAGAAAATGATGGCATTATTATTATATTTTAAAAGAATCGGGTGAAGAAATAGAAAATTTCTGGAGGAGCTATATACAAACTATCAAAATGATAAAGATATAACAGATGTATAAAAAAATACTGTTCCAGAAATTTTGCAATGACTATATAAATCAATTTGTGAAACACAAATAAACCTATATAATCAATGTGGTGCACATTTTTATATATATTTCATATTTTTCAATACTGCCTTACAATTTCTTCATGAATAAACTTTTATTTCTGAAATACTTCAACACCATGTATAATTGTAGCTCCTAAATATATTCTACTCCCTGCAATATCCTGACTGAAAACAATCAATATTGAACTATTTCAGAATATTTTTGAGACAATCCTTATAAGATAGACAGTGTCTACCTCTCCCATGAAAATGATAATCAATTTCACCATAAAATCTCTTTTAGAAAATTTTTAATTGTTCCTTCATTTTACATATCCAATTCAATAAACATGTGATTTTATAATAATGAATACTATTAAGTCAAATAATTTTTTTACTTTTGGAAAATATATATTTTCTAGCAAGTTTGTTTTTAGTTATCTATTTATATTAACACATTATAACTTTTGGGAACAGTTGTGCCACACACACACACGTGCTAGAATAATGAATACTACAATATCTTATCCAGAAAGTTAAAAACTATATTGATCATTTTTAAGATCTTTCCAAAAGTATACTAATTAATTTTATGATCTTGCCATTCCATTTTTAAAAAATTATATAGAGTATCTGTAAAAGAAACTTTTTTAATGTCTCTATATTTCATAAATAGAGTATCCAAGTTTTACTTTCATACAAAAACTATGTAAAATAGTGGTTCTATATATAACTAATTTGTCTACTGTAATTATTTCCCTGTCATAACATACTCTATCTTTTAATTTATCTAAATCAACAGCAAAACATTAGGGTTTGTGTTGTATATCAATATGCAAGTCCATTTTTCTATTAATAAAACTTCCAAAGTTTTTAAACTGGTTTACTTTCTTAAGTCATTAACCATTTAAATTATAAGTTGCTGAGAATTTTTTCCCCATCACTGGCTTATGAAGAACTTGAGTTTTTTGGCCATAATTTATTAAATCAAAATCTGTAATAATAATTGGGGATCACTCCACTGCAGATGTGCTGAATAAATTTAAACATTTAATAAATACTCTCCTTTCCAAGCACAAGATAAAGTCTTTGGAAAAGAAAGAATGAATCACTCTATCTTTTTAACCAAAACATATATGTAGAGGCAAATCTTAAGCATTTGGAAATGAGTGTGAAGATATTGTAATGGTCATATTTGCACATTCATGGAACAAAATCCAGAGTGTTAACAAATTATCCCAAAGTTGATCTTGATAAATGGTTCAGACCTCAAATCAGATCACATTTCAGTTCCTTCACCAACAATCCATGATTTACTACCCTATAAATTGCATCTATGAGGTTACACTCAGTCTCCTTTAATTTGTGAGCCAACAGTAGCACAGAATGGAATATGAGACTCAAGGAATAATCAATAAATTAATGAATAAACACACCCATATATGGCTTACTGAGATAATGCATATATTAATAATTAATACTAAAATGAATAGATTTGGATAAGATTTGAGATGTATTGCAAATAACACACTAAACATTATTACAAGTGTAATATCTTTAATCATGAAATTATAAATTGATTAATATAAAACAAAGTGCATTGGGATTCTACACTCACAGATGTCTTACAATGATGAGCTGAGTTAGATACAAGGTCTTATGTTTAGGCTGCACTTTAAATCATTTGAATTTTAAGTTTATTTTAATTAATACCTACAATTCATAAACACACCTGAATATGGTATGCTATCTATTCCAGGTTTGCTATGAGTTAAATCTTACAAGAATGATAACTGACAAAATATAATTTATTCTGACTAACTTATACAAACGAGCAATAAATGTGATCCCTATGCAGATTATTATATAAACTGGATCTGGTGTTCAGATCAATGCTGAAATGAATAATAGTATGGAGAGGATAAACTGGTGTTCATAGTAGAGCTTCAAATACTAAGGTGCTACATTAACTAAATAAGAGTTGTGGGACGAATGTATAATTAGTCACAGGATTCACTACCAAGTACTCAGTTTTGTACAACGTGCTATTAAAATATGAACTTAGTTTGGGAGATTGGATCAGCTTTACAAATTGGTTTCTGGACCCTCATATTCTAGTTCTAGGAAAGCTGTCTGAACTAATAATGGGAAGGCATAGAAACCCATTTTACAAAAAAACAAAGCAATACATATTGCATGTGCATTCTTTGTAAGAACACATCAGTAATGCTTACCAAAATATTAATTATAAAAGTATAACTAATATGCAAAATACTTTAGTTTTGTTCTGCAAAACTACTTTATTCCAGTTTGTTAATTAGCATGCTTAAAACATGCTAAGAAGGATTTTATTAAAGTAATCTAGTTTAAAGACTAAAACTGGATAGTTTATAAAATAAACTAAGGAGGGGAAAGCATATTTATTTATTAATAATTTGCTTTATAAAACCACTCTTGGAATTATTAACTATACATATCTATTAACAAGCAAACCATAACAATAAGCTAAACATAGTAGCCTAACTAAATATACATATATAGAATAGATATCAAAATGAAGATTTCTGTTTGCTAAAGAAGCAGCATAAATCAATTATGTGAAAGCTTCTAATCATCTCTCTCAATTATTAATATTATCAATCTACATTTTAATTTATGGCATATCATAAATATCAATGCAATAAACAAGTAAGATAAAAGAGAATAAGCATGACTGCAGATTAAAAAAATATATAGATATATTTACTGGATACAGTTATTATGTGTAGAAGATTATTAAATTATAATTATTCATATAAGTAGGCAAGATTGTTGTACTTATTATTATTAATTTAAAAGTTACATTAAATTGATATTACAGAGTTTAGTTAATTTTATGAAGGAATTATTTATAAGTTTATATATGTTCAATAAAATTAGTTAGCTTAAGAAACTTTAAAGTAATTTAATTAAAGAATTGATTTTAAAGAGCTCTGTGGGAAGAAATGTACCAACCTTCTTCTGGCTGAGTCATCTGGCAGGTAGTGGCACTGGTACTTCTCTAGGCAGCTGTTCTCTGATGTCTTCTTGGCAGGCTGTTGGTTTCAAACTTCACCATTCCTACAGACCTGTCTTCCAAAGAAAGATGAAAAATTTAGTGGTCTTCTAGCCACTTCTTTCTATTATCAAAAACAGGTGTACCTCCCAGCAGCAGCAAGTGTTTCATTCATTTAGAGAGTGAACTTTCAGTGCTAAAAATTGAGGGGTTTTATATTAAATCTTTGACTTTCTCCCCTGCAAAATTTATTAACTTGTTTACAGTTTTAACACCAGTTTACACTTCAAATGCCTCCAATTTTGTAATAATACTCCCTCCCACCCCATCATGTAAAAGCTATATAATATGAATAAACAATGCCAAAACCTATTGATTAACTAAATCAAATGCTTTGAACAAATTAATAAAAATAATACACAAGACCCTCTCTTTCAACACTTTCTTACATTTTCCCAGTAACAAAAAGTGTCTGTAGTAGTTATTGAATTTCTAAAATTACACAGTCTCTAGTAAACCATTCACCTATTACTGGAAGTAAACTATTCAGCAAAATCTTTGAAAGTAAATTTCTGATTGTGGATAATATTGCTGGAAGTACTATTCAGCAAAATCTTTGAAAGTAAATTTCTGATTGTGGATAATATTGACATTCTATGATAATTATAGAAAACTTGTCTAATCAGTAAACTGGAGCAGTAGAAGAATCCTTAAGATTAAATGGCATAACTTCACGGATCCATACATTTGTAAAAAAAAATTCAATATTTTTGAAACTAACATTATCACCAGCATATTTTAAAATATCTCCAGATATTTCATTAGAATAGGAATTGTTTTTTAAATGGATATATCATTAAAAGTCATCATCCCAAGCTAACATTATCACCAGCATATTTTAAAATATCTCCAGATATTTCATTAGAATAGGAATTGTTTTTTAAATGGATATATCATTAAAAGTCACCATCCCAATTGTTTTATCATTATTCAACAGATGAACAAAATACTCCTTCTACTTATTCAAAATATCATTGTCACCAAGTAAGTGAGTAGCATTTTTGAATTTAATAAAATTGTAATACCATTTCTCAGGTTGATATCTACCCATCATATTTATAGTTTCTTGTTAATTATTAAGCTTCTACATTCATATCTAAATCTCAATGTACTAAACATTTTCTTGAAAATATGTAATTTTAACACTAGTTGAATAAAAAACTTGAATAATTAGAAACAGAAAAAAAAAAAGGAAATACGGATTTACTTTAAA
>JAQFVV010009369.1:0-13750 GCA_028023455.1 Epiperipatus broadwayi | reverse complement strand
TCTTGGTATTTTAATCTTAAGTAAAATATTTTTTTTATATTGTGACCCATTACATTTTATCTGTGTTTATTTTATAATATTAGCCATTTAATCTCTCTGTTTACCTTATACTTAATTTTCTTATAGATTTATAACTCAACAATATCATAAAGCTCCAATAAATACCATTTATTCTTGGGTATATCCAATATGAATATTTATCTCATTCTCCATTAATATTTATTTACCCTTCAGAATATTTGTTGAATGTATATGAGCTTCTCTCTAGTGCTAACTACATCAAATAACACAAATATTTATCCCAGTCTTATCTAATACATTAAGCCATACTTTCTGAATTCAAATTTCTATTTGTCTTATGCCTGTATTATAAATGCTGCTTATGAAGTCTTATAAATTAAAGTTCCTTAACTACATCATAATGCTATTACAGGATTAATGATTCAGCACCACATACATTTTTAAATATTACTATTTGTTATTTAAAAATATAATGGAACATAGATATACCCCCCCTTCTTGTAATATCTTTCTTTACTATTTGTGTGTATGTAATTTACTACCTCATAACATATATACATTTTTATCTTAATAGTTTAGTGACATTCAATCAAATAAAACTATATACAATTATTGGCATAGATAAACAAATTATAGTAATTATTGATTTCCCTATCTCTTGATTTATCACCCCCATATTAATAATTATTTTTTTAACGAGAACCTAACTATATACACAAACATTATGTTACTCATATTCTCTTCCTTTGAACATACCAGTTTATCAGAAAAAAATACATACATTTTATTAATAATAGCTCAATTATTCTTCTCCCTTTTCATGCTTCTAACTTGTCCCATACCAATCTTCTTATCTTCTTTTCTCCTTTTTTATTTATCTGACTGTTTAATTTTAATGCTCTCATGTTATCCACCAGGTTTACATTCCTTTTTGTTTTTTCAAGATCACAAGTGACTTTTTACCTATGTAATATATTTTATTTATCTTCATTTTATCTTGATAATACTGATCTTCATATTATTTTCAATGTATTCCTTAGTAATATTTACATATAATAGATCATAGATTGGACCACCTTCTTAAATGTAAAAAAGAAAAAGAAATTATTTTCAACATAGTTTAGATTTTCCTGGAAGTTAATCTCACTGATCATGATTTATTTTACTTTTTTTTCTTTACATATTGATTTTTTTTCAATTGTCAGTAATAATAATTAAATATTTTAATCTTCCAGTAAACTGCTATAATTTTTTCTTTATAAATATAATCCTTAGTCAGAATTTTGCATTTTTAGTGAACCCTATCCGTAGTTTATGAAAAATTTTTCATTACTTGTTTTTTTTTTTTAAAAAAATAATGTTAAGATTTAAAAACTTCAGCAAACTTTTTTTTTTGCAACAAAACAAAACTCAGCTACTTAGTTTACATTTTTCCAATCTGTAACTGAAATAATCCCAAATGCGCACATACATAAATATTCATCTATGTAATGCATATTTCCTTTTATCAAAATAAGCTTGTATTCCCTTATCATTTTAATTACAATCAAATGATTCTTTATTATGAAATGTTATTAACTTTTTTTTTTTTTTATATTTTATCATTTAGATACCGTTAAATGTAAATATCTCAACAAAATTTAACTTTTATACTAGTTTAAATTATTTAAGTCCCAGTTCAAATCCTAAGATAATTAAAATATTGTTATTTTTCATAATTAAATAAGTGAATATAATTATTTTTTAATTTTTGTTTTATAAAATTTAAAATTATATACAATATAGTTTATTCCCAATTTATTTTTATGATGGGGTATCCTAATAACAAGGGCAAAATATGTTGAATACAAAATGTTAACCATATACAATAATAATCATTATATTGTAAATCTAAAAACCAAAATGATGTATTTCTCCCTTTTTTTATTATTATTTGAAATCAAAAATTTTAACGAAATTGAAAACAGGATACATCCTTGACATTAGTTTTTATTTAAAATGCATTATATTTTACATTTGTTGCAATAATATTTTATCTCATAATATTATTTAGAAGCTTTGCGATATGAATAAATCTTAGTAAAAAATTATCAAATTTCAAAAGTATCATAAAAAATAACAAATTTGGTCAAATGCTTTGACCAAATCAATAAAATCATATTGTAAATATTTCCATTATTTCTAATATTTTTTGCACTTTTCTGACATGTGAAAACATGACAACATTAACTTTTCCTTTTCAAAAATTCTATTAGAATTGTGATTACAATTCATTGATAACTAGAAAGAACCAAGCAACCTGTTCAACAAAATATTTGAAGTACTTTGGTGTAATAAATAAAAATATTTCATGATTGTTATGGCAATTTTGTTTACTTTAATTAATTTTAAAAACTGTGACAACAAAATCATTCTTAAAATTTGGTTTATAGTTTTAAGAACATCCAGTAATTTTGAACTAATATTATCATCATCATATTTTAAAATTTTCATAGATATTTTATCAAAAACTTTAGTGCTATTTTTAAGATTATAAAGAGATATATTAACTTCATATTCCTAACCTTAGTCCTTTAGTTTTAAATTTATAAAAAATGTATTAACTCCATTAAACTGAACATCTCCAAGTATAAATAAATAAATAAATTGGGTATAAATAAATAAATAAATTGGGTATATCAATAAAAATTATAATCTTAATTCTTATATCACTTTTCAAAATATAATCAAAATATTATTTTAATTCCGTATTTTAATTTCAATGCTTCAAAAATGGTTAAACTGATAACTATCAGTGAATTTCTGAATTTTGTTGAGTTTTATCAATTAATCATTTTTAATCTGTCTTTAATTCTCAGGGCAATAATGAATGTTCACATTTAATTTATTATTTTACCAAGTAAAAAATGTCATATATTTTCTTAATGAAGTCACTAATAATAAAACCATTGTGACTCTCACTCCACATGAAAAAAATTAACTAACATATATAATAAGACTTTTTTATAAGAACTCCATGCTTCAGTCACTAGACAATACCTAAAAATCAAAATTACTGCTGAAAATTAAGATTAATAGTTTCAGGTATCAGTGTTTAATAATGGTAAAAATTCAGTACCCAAAGAAGCTGGCACAGTTATGGAATGATTTGAATAAGACCTATTTTTAAAGTCATCTGTTATATATCATTCATAGAGCATCTGTTCTATGATTTTTACAATTATTTGTTCTTTGAATGCTTATGTAATATCAACTTATCTTGTACTCTGATTGCAAATAATAATATAATCTGTTGAATATTATTATTTTAAATATAGATGCATCCAAGATTTTATGAGTTTTTTTAGAAATAGAGAAAGAAATATAAGGGTTTACTAGAGATAATATGATTACATAACTAATATTAAAATATCATACCATTAACAACTTTCTTAAACATTTTATCAATACTCTTTATTTATATCAAAACTAACAGTTTCGGCTGTCCTGCAGTGTTCATCAGAGCTACAATATTCAAATACATAATTAATACACTTATACATATATTCACATACATAATTAATATACAAAATAAACAAAAAATAAAATATACACTTTAACCTGATCATTATAAATAATGATTTCCCATTTTATTACTTTACTCTTAAATAATTCTATTAATACATCACCTTATTTTATTTTATTTTTTTAAAATTACTTATTATAATTATAAACTTTATCATTTATTCTATTATTTAATACATATTGTTGTCATTTTACTTATATTATAAATCAGCTTCTAACATGTTCTTATTTTTATTAAATATTTTATAATTATCAATTAAATTTCCCACATTACAAATTACTTTTTTACATTACATAAATTACCCACCTCTTTACAATCCTATTTTTAAAAACCCAAATGATAAAATTTCCAAAATTTGTACATTTAGCCTGACCATTATAAATAATCATTTGCCATTTTATTACTTTACTTTTAAATAATTCTATCAATATTTATTTTATATCACTATTTTATTTTATTTTATTTTTTAAATTATTATTTATTATAATTATAAACTTTAACATCTATTCTGCTATTTAATACATATTATTGTCATTTTACTTATATTATAAATCAACTTCTAACCTTTTATTATTTTTATTAAATATTTTATAATTATCAATTAACTTTCCCCACATTACAAATTACTTTTTTACGTTACAAAAATTATCTACCTCTTTACAATCCTATTTCTAAAAACCCAAATGACAAAATTATCAAAATTTGTACATGTGTTTAACATCTCCCTCTATTGGCATTTTCTTCAACTTTATTCTTTTAACCTTTTTCAAATTCAAACTATTATTAATAATAATGGCTGATAAAATTATTGTCTTTAATCCAAAATCTATATTAATATTTGGTTTTATATTCTTAATAAATATTCCCTCTTTAATTTTTCTATCCCTTCTACTATTTGTATAATTAATCACTTTTATACCATCTTTCTCAAACCTATGACCTGTTTCTAATGAATACAAATAAATAGGTGATTTCTTATCATATTTATGATTAATTAATCTTGTATAAATTGAATTCTTTGTTTCTCCTACATAAGTGGTTTTTATAGTCTTACTTTTACATGACTTGCATTCAATTTTATATACTCTATGCATTTTTCTACTTTTCTCATATACTTATTATTTAATATAATAAGAATATTCTTTTTCTTTCATTTACCATCTTAAATTTTATTACATTATTAAACTTTTTGTTAATTCTAATAATTATTTTATTCATACTTTTTACAATACTATTACTATAAGTTTTAATTACTATATATTTACTCTTATCTATTTCATTTTTTCTACATACTATCCCATTATTTGTATTAAATTTCTCTTCAGATATTCTTATACTTCTATAACTTTTTCTGGATATTCATTATCTCTATACTCTTTATTATCAATTCTACCTGTTTTCTATAACCTTCCTCATTTGAGCAATAATTCCAAGCTCTATATATTCTTGAATTTATACAACTTATTTTATATTTAACATCTACATTTGAATTCTAATTACTTATATTGCTATCTACATTAGATTTTTTTATATACAGATGTCTCCATCATGCACTCACCATTTTTATATGATTTCTTTAACAAAATATCTAAATACAAAAACTTATCATTTTCTTTAAGAAAGTTGTAAATGGTATGGTATGTTAAAGTAGAAATCAATACATAGTAAAAGGAAGAAGAAGAAAACAGTATTAAAATAATTGTATTTTAGCAAATATATTTTTTTATCAGTCTCCTTTCAGAAAACGAATAATTTATATCATCATTGTTTTTAGAATACATGTTGTACATTTTTCATTATTTTTAGATATAGACTTCAAATTGGTTGGAGTTTTGTATATCTAAAATTTTCATTACATATATGTATTATAGTTCCAACAATACCCATTTATCTTTTTAAACCCTTTTGCTTGATTATTTTGATTCTAGAGAAAGATCAAGTGCAACAAAAATTATATTCTTTATGAATAATGATTTTTCATTATTTCCACTTATTGTTTTATTATTTGAGCAATATTATGGTTTTACAGAATTTATATTAGCTGCTGTTATTTCATTATTTGTTCTATAAAATGACAGTTCATTATTATTATTACTATTATGAAGTTTCAATAAAAAGCTATATTTGAGAATAAAGGTTACATTGCTTATCGGCATATACAACATGGTTTTACTTTGGGTAATTATATATTCCAATGAAGGGGGGGAATAAAATTTGTGCATGGACTGTTGGGATACAATAGTTAAAGGGCTTTAGGATGCATAAACATGTTACATTGGTATTTTTATGTAGTATAGTTCACTGTTAGTGATATGTTATGGGTAGCGAGCTGCTTTTGTTGGTTAAATTTTGTTATACTGGAGTGTGGTATAGTCTGCTAAGTATTAGTTCCTTGATTATCATCTAGGTTATTGGCATTTTCAGCACATTCATTGTAAGTTAGTTAAGCTTCTATATGCATGATGTGATTAGGTATGTGTCAATTTCAGTTAAATGTGTCATTTTCACCACTGGCTTGATGTTAAGCTAGTGGATAGTAAATGGATGGTTGCATCTGTTATACTGGCTTGCAATATTCTTTCATGGTGTATGTTTTATGGTATTGTGTGACCACAGTAGAGCATGATGTGAGATGAGATTGGTCCAGGATAATCTATAGATATGAAGAATGTTTAAACTAATAAAAGTAACTTCCAATTAGATGGAGTTAAATCAATTAAACTGTGATAGCAGCACATTTTTGTTGGAAAGTGGTTGTAGCTGCAATTGGAGTTGTGGTGAAATAATGACTAGTCAGAGGTTTTATTGTTGTCAAAGGAATGATTAGGTTGTGATGAAAATAGCAGGGTATGCTATATTATTTTATCTGGCTCTACTATATAAAAGTAATGTCTTGTGTTGTTACCAAAGATGAAAGTGCAGCAGGTGCACCAAAATGCATATAAAGTAATTGTGGCTGCATGGGCTGTGGGTTTGGAGATCTTGCAACATATGGTAATGATATTCTGGAGAGTAGTGTTGGAATCTCTGTATGATTTGAGCATGTTATGTTATATATTGTCTAATTATGAACAGTCATGAAACAATTGTTGTTGAGTTCATTTTTTTAATGTATAGGGTGAAGAAAAAGTATAAGTTGATATGCAAACACCTGTTTTGCAAAAAATATGAAGTGGTTAGTAAATCATGGAGATTAATTTTGAAGAAAATAGAAATATTTTAGCTCTAAGATACAATTTTTGAATTTTTGGATAGTTGTATGTTACTGAACCCAAGCATTGAATTACATAGGTTTAGATAGATCAATTCATATATATATATATATATATATATATATATATATATATATATATATATATATATATATATATATATATATATATATATGCCAGTATGTGCACTTGATCTTAAACTGATAAGATATTTGGAGTATATGATTCATAAGTTGTTGATAATTGTTTATATATAATGTTGTGTGTGGAGATTTATTTCTTTGTTTTTCTCAGAGAATGCACTTCAGGGTGGGGAAGCACCTGAATGTGTTGTTGTTGCATTTGTACTTTTTTGAGTATAAAAAGGGTGGTTAGTTGTGGATAGTGTGCAATACTAACACAATGTACATGTGTGGAAGGCTAACTCATTTTGCAGACATATACACTTCCTTCCTTTGCTACAATATCTTGTGGAATATTAATGACATATTAGATGAGAATGCTTATGAAAATCTTATAATGGGAGGGTAATAAGATATTCAGATGACTATGAACCAATTGAACAAATTGCACTTTTGTATATATGGATAAGTAGGTTTTTGATAGTGATATGGCAATTGTTACTGGCTTATCCTTCAAATATGTCCTTCATCACTTTAGTTGCCATATAAAATAAAAAGCCAAAAAAGTTGGCAGATTTGCACTGGTATTTGTGTGAAGAATTTTTAGTGTAAAAGTGATCAGACCACATTCTTGTTTGGATTGGATTTTAGTTTGTGAGCAAATGTAAATTCTTGAGAGATTTTGTGTAGGGTCAGTAGTTGTTTTGTGAATTAGACAAAAAACTGTTTACATAGGCAATGTATGTTATATGTTGTGAGGTATTTGATATCTATATGCATGTAAATGCTTGCTATATTTTTATTAGATGTGGGTTAATGTAAAATGGGAAAAGTAGGGAGTCGAAAGACAAATATTGTAAAAAGAATTGGTACAATTAAATGATAGAGAATTTTAATACATAGGTGGAATGGTGCTATTGACTATTATGTTTATTAAACAGTGATGTTGACAGAGATCAGATGTCACTTCAATGTTGATTTCAACTGCAATTAGGACATAATTTTTGCAGTTCTGCAATGAGTTCAAGATCATCATAAAGATGAGTGCATCTGGTGCTATGGATAATTGCTTAGTGCAAATTGGATAGGTGAGATGAGAGAAATGAAATAAAGATATAACTTATTTTTAATTATGTTTGTAAGGAGATTGATGGCTAGTGTACCCATGAAAATGGCTTCAGGTTGGAGAGCGATGATATTGCAGCTGTCTTCTTGTTGAAACGGATTATTGCCAAACACTATAACTTTTCAGTATTGTCAAATTTCACTCATAAGTAATTTTACAAGATTGCACAGGTATTGGGTGGTGAAGTGATTTAAATATTTAAGTATTAATTTAGCAGTGTCATGCATTACAGGGTAGTAGACATTGAATATGGTGACCAGCTTGATAATGACTTACATGTTACTAAATGGTGTAGCTGTGTCTGGAAGCCCAAAGAAGTTGGTACATGGGTTAAAGTGCTGAAATGTAGGCTTTAACATGTTTAATATAGGTAACCCCTGCAACATAAAAAATCATGGGGACTCTGGTGGTAGTGATGGGTGTAGCTCTGAGCCCATAAAATATATTATCTAGACCATATATGTTGCTGGCTGAGACAAATCTTGCTTTTTTACAGCTAAATATTCTTTAAAAGTGTTACATGCTTTGTTATATGCCAGTATGAATTTGTTTATATACATGCATAAACTGTGTATGAGGTTTGACATTGTCATTTGCCTATGTAATTTATTACCAAAACCTAGAAATCTTGCTGGGGTAATTCTATGGTTAAGTAACCTAAGTTGAAACATAGCATGTTTATAAAACCTAGGTATCTTTATGCAGAGCTGAGCAGAATAACATTGATCTTGTGAAACAAAATATATGATTCTGAGAAGATGAACTGTGGTGGATGTAAGGAGTAGTATTCTGAATGATCTTTTTCAGTGGTGCTTGTTTGATAATTAAATAGGGTTTTTCAAAGTTGTCAGAAAAATGAATTTTTTTAGGTTTATTCTGAGCATTGATGTAATAGAATTGAGTAGAAGCTACAGATTTATCAGTAACCATGATAATTGTTATGGAATGTGATTATGTCACTTGACAGGAAGCCTTAAGAATTTGTGAGAGATTGTGATATCTGTATAACCATTTGGATATGCGTTGTTGGTATTTCATGTTGAGTCACCCATTAGTATGGTTGGATAGTAAGTTGATGCAAGAAGGTTGTTTATTGATTCTTGAGATTATGAATCGGATTGGTGATATGTATGTAATATGATGTTCAGAAAAGGAATTAGAATGATAAAAGGTTGCTATTATTATGTTTGTGCCAATATAAATGATTTCAAAAGATGTGAATAAAAATACAGAGATTATGAGCAGTCCAGTGCCCACTGAAGGTGACAAAGCATCACTAAAGAATGCACAAAAACATTCTTTGTTTAGATATGCTGCATAATATAGCTGTAGTACACTGTAAAATTTTATAGTGGGTAAAGCATATGGTATGAGGCTGTGTGATATTAGTACATTGCTTCAGTTGGTTTATTTTGGTTTTTGAATTTAGTCTGTGAATGTCAAATGCAGTTATCTTACAGCTTCATAATGGTCATGAAAAGAAAGATTTGGTTAATATGATGTATTGTTTGCACTGCTTTGGTGTGTTATGGCTTATTGTGAAGATATTGTTAGTTTGTTTGCATATGAGTGCTGAAACATGGTGTCTTCTTTTGGAAAACTAGTGATCATTATTGGACAGCTGGTGTCTTTTGTTTTATTTCCTTTTGGAGTTTTTTTTATTTTCAGTAGATCTGTTCTTCTTTTGGTTTCTATTAATGAAGTATCAATGAGTGGAAGACATGGGGTGAGTGCTTCCATGATGGGGGTGAAGTATTGTTTGTAAAAATGTGTGGACTGGCTGTTTTGCTAGTGTTATCTTTCTTATTGGTGGTGCATGCTTTGATGTGTTGTCAGTAACAGCTGAAATATGTTGTATGCCAGATAACATGTGGGTAATGCATAGCCATTTATGTAGAACTCATAATGGTGGTGCTTGCGTTATTTGGATTGTTTATTGTGAGGTCTGTGACTTGTGTAATATATCTGCAATGTGTTTGCTTTGATTGGAAGAATAGATACTATTATATTGTACGGGAGTAGTCACTAGAATGAATTTTATTATAGACATTTGTCTCAGCTATATTGATTCATGGATGGTTGTCCTCTTGGTGTTCATAATTGATTGGACAATTATTGGTTGGCTGCATTGTGATCAGTAGATGGAGGTGCTGTGAATGGAAGGTTGTTTATTTTAGATGCATGAGTATTACTATGGATTTAGGTGTTTTATATCGGCACAAAGCATGCGCTCTTGATCCACAATCTGTGTTGTTATGTAGTGTGCATCAAAATTGCTACATAGTCTCAGTTTAAAATTGTAGTTATTACTGTAGATAGAGATCAGTATGTCTTAAGGTATATGGATTGAAAAGATATGACTTGTCCAAATGGCTCTATCATCATCTGGAATTCTTGAAAAGTGTATCTGGGGTACATGTTTTAAAGGATCGAAATTCAAGTAGTGATTTGTTTGGCTTTAATAAGAAAATTCTATAATAGGCTATCTGGGGTTGTGATGTTCTAAAACCATATCCCAGAACCTGTGAAAGGTTATTGTCTCACATAGCAATGATTTTAAAAAGTATATAATGACATTTAGCTTCTGGGCAAATATAATTGAACTGGGGGGGATTCTTTTGAAAAATGTGTAATTTCCTGTCATTATGTTGTGACAAAACTTATCACTGATGATCTGTAGCTCATCTCCAGTTCACTGTTTATCAAGGAGAGTTTGCCTCTCTTAATTTTGCAGAACATTTTTTTAAGTTCTTTTATATTAACTAGGTCATACTGTGAGACAGTTGAATTTTGTACGAGATTTCCAAAAATAAAATTTGCAGGTTTTTCTCTGGTGAAAATTTTGTGCTTTTTTTTTACCATTTTAAAATTCACATGTTTATTTTTAAAATTTTAAGTATAAAAATATTCAAAAGATGTTGGGAAAATTGAATAGCAGTCCAACAAACCATCTCAAGCTCCAGGATGATGAGTAGCCATTTTATATTTTACACCTTCAAACTTTGTGAAATTACTTCAAGAAAATATTATGATGGTCTAAAAATGTGATTTTTTGGAAAGTTTATGATTTTTATTTGTATTGTAATTGTGTAATAATTATTAGAAATCAGAAGTAAATGTTACAGAAATGTTTTATTTTTATATATAAAAGAATATATTCTAAATATTGTTACTATAGAGATTATGATTGTGGAAAACACTGCAGTCTGGAAATGAGGTCACCCAGCTGATTGTTATAATATGTAGCAATGTCATAAAAATTACCAAAAAATTGTAAACTTTTAAAGCATATACCGATATATTCAGTAGTTATTAAAATTTTGATTTTAAAAACACATCAAACAAAAAAGCTTTCATTTAGTTTGCAAATTATATCAGCTATGTCTGAAATTTGATGATGTGGCAACCTTTTGTTTTGATTAAAATCTAATTTTTAAAATAATTCTGAAAATCAAATGTGATTTTTTAAAATTTATTTAATTTTTAAACAAAATATCTGTTGAATGAGGCCAAATTTATTATATTCTGTTAAATAATAATGGTTTATCAAAAGAAAGTTGAAAGCATAAATTTAGTAAGAACAAGAAAATATGTCATATAGAGACAGGTTATGTTTTTAAAATCATTGTATAGTTTTATTATTAGCTAAAGTTGAAACTTTTTTGTTATTTCCTGATTAAATAAGCAATTGTTTTATTTAGCACCATGTTTACAATTATATTACATTCAAATATCAGCCTTTCAAGTTAATTGAGCACACAGTTCTTCAGATTTGCTCATATAAAAAAATTTGAGTTGTAGGAATAAGAGGATCCTTTTTATTCCTGCATAAATACTATATCTTGGATTGAAGAGGAAAGTATTCATTTATTTAACACTCTCAAAAGGTGCATGCTCAATTAGCTTAAAAGGCTGATATTTGAATGTAATTATTTCCTGATTGTAAATTATTTTTAATAGCATTTGCATATGATTTATTGTTGTTTGAAGCTGGAAGTGTTACATAGGGTATTGTGACATTATTCATCTGTTCAGCTATGTGGCTGCCATTATTTCTGATTTTTTATATTGAGATAATACATTTTTACTTCAGTAGTTAAGTTGAGAGTGTCAGAAAAAATGTTTGTAATTTATTAATTATAAATATGTAAATCTTATCTTGTATTATGTAGATGCTGACAGTTTTTTGGGATTTAAATGCAGAATCTTGTACAAATATTAGTTGAGCAATACTAAAGGTTACTTCAGAACTACTACTACTGCTATTAATACTACCTATAACACTACAATTACCACAACATACTATGACCACCACCACTACCAATACAACCATCACTACCACACCACCACTACCACTACTACTATTATCATCACTATTATTACTACCATTATTACCACCATTTCAAAAAACCACTACCACCAGCATAACTGATACCACCAACATCAATACTACTGCAACCATGACTAATGCCACCACCATCACAGGCCCACCCATTCAGTGCTTCCATCAACATTACCACAATTACTATGACAACTACTATTGCTGATGCTACTGTTACTACTACTGATATTATTATTATTTTAGATAACAAATTATAGAGATAAATGAAAGTGAGCTTTATAAAACATTAAATCTTGTCATTAAAACAAACATACTAAATTTCTAAATAAAAAAAGTTTGTGATAATATATTTAAAAAAACAGATCTAAAATATTTTAATGCCTTCCATTATTTGAATGTTTGGTCACTTAAAAAAAAAAGGAATGAAAATAGAATAAAAAATGCAATCACAGATCTGGTTTTAATAAATGAAAAATGAATCTTCATTGATATTTCAATTTGACAGTAGTAAGAAGTAGAATTTTTTTCAATGAAGTTAACGGCTGGAGATCTGGTTATCTTTCAGTTAGTAGGTTGAATAGTATGGAAAGAGATAATATATAGTAATTAAAAAATGAGTACATTATCATCAATATCGATCCACTGCAAGATGAAGATCTCTTCAAGTGTACAATATTTTCCAATCTCTAGATTTTTTTTTACATCACAGCAGTACATTTCCACATTTCATCCATCCATTTCATATGTGGAATTTTTCTAGGTCTTTTACAATTTCTTGGAATCCTTTTTAAGATTTTAACTGCCCATCTATTACCATCTCTTCTAGCAATATATCCAGTCCAATTCCAATTGTCTCTTAATTCTTTCAATAAATTCAGAACCATCTGTTTGTTCTTTCACCCATGTATTTCAGTTTTGATCACTTCTTGTTACTTCTTACTTGTATCTCTCCATACTTCTTTCAGTAATCTGAAGTCTCTGTATTGTTCTTCTGTTAATTGTCTATGTCTTAGATCCATAAGAATTGTTAAAACACATTAATTTCAAAGCCTTCGTTTCAAACATATAGGCATATTTCGTTTTAATAATTTTATTTCTACTATAACATTCAAACCTTTTTAATCCTATGATTAACTTAAATTGAGTATTTAGTTAGAATCAAAAATAAAATGGTGCTAAAGATTAAAAAAAGGAAATTATAAGCAAGTAAACAAGAAATTGACATATTGTATAAGTAGAAATTAGCTTGAAGTCTAAAGTTTACAATAAATAGTGGAATAACCCCAAAAAAAGATGTACAATAAATGTTAAATCTATTTCTATATAACGTAAAGGCTGCTAAATCTGTTTTTAAAACTGATG